>JAQQAE010002432.1:0-22325 GCA_029823295.1 Pseudamia nigra
TAATAATATAAAAAATAAATAAAACAAGAATAAAAAAATAAACAAATCCACAAAATGAAAAAAATTAGCTACATAATAAAGAGAATATAAACAAAACAATTGAAAATATTCTATTTAATGAGACAAAGCAAAAATGGCAAAAAAAAGACCAAATAATCACAAATAGACAAAATATCAACAAAATAATGGATGAAAAAAATTCCACAAAATTTAACAACAACAATTGTTTGGAAATAATCCACAAAATGGTCAAAACTGGTCAGAAGAGCCAAGAATTTAAAAAGCCACAAAAATCAACTGTATTCTAAGAAAATAATCCACAAA
The DNA here is from genome assembly GCA_029823295.1 of Pseudamia nigra. Lineage (NCBI taxonomy): Eukaryota > Metazoa > Chordata > Actinopteri > Kurtiformes > Apogonidae > Pseudamia > Pseudamia nigra. The sequence goes on from JAQQAE010002432.1 coordinate 325, forward strand.
GTAATCAAGAATACAAACGAAAGATTATAGTGGTCAAGAAAATGAAAAAAAAAAAATCCACAAGAATAAACAAAATTCTTTGAAAAAAATCATCCATGAAATGCTCAAAAATGAAGAAAAATGATCAAGAAATTGATCCAAATAATAAACAAAACAGGCAGCAATTAATAATCAACCAGCCTACTCAATAAAAAAAAATCTCCACGCGCCTGTGTTTGTGAAAATGAATCCTAGTGCTGAGAGGAAGCTGCAATGAGGCTGTGTAACGTCTCAGTCATGGTCATAAAAACACCCCCCACACTCATTTAGAGCATGATATTGCGACATTCAGCAGCAGCTTAAAGCAATTATCAGGCAGCCGCTCTTATCATTTGAGCATTAGACCTCATTAAAGCTCATATTTGTCTTCAGCACATCAGGGAGAACCCAGTGGGCGAGAGGGACATCAACTCCGAAATACACTACAAACAAACACACTGACACAGAAAAACTTCAGCCAGGTGGAAACATGCCAACGGACAAATAAAGCAGAACTGTTAAAGTATCTGTGGAAGGATCACAAAGCTTTACTGGATATTGATCAGGTCACATGATGCAGGCGAAGAACAGAAGAAAACAACCATCCTGCTGATTCTGGTGGGGAACATCTTGGTCAATATTGCATTTACGGAGCTTCATGGCATACTCTTCAGCTTCAAAGTTGGCAGGGTAGGGGGTGCAAAGATCTATAATGATGTTTATGAGACTGTGAGTGAAATTCTTTGTTTTCATATTCACTCCCTCACAGGTTTATCTCGAGCAGCCTTTACAAAAAAGTGACTTAAAATACACTTACAGTACATACAGAGTGTCTTGTGGTAGAAGTTGCACTGTATTTACCAGTGTAGCATGTGGAAGTGATATATAATTAATACATTTCCATTGCGTATTAAAGAATACCTCTGCTACTTGATCTTGAATTTCTAAACATTCTGAAACAAAGAACTGAGTGTCTCATTTTTACAGCAGTGTAAAGGTTGGCCTTGAAGTCCAGCTCAGAGTTTCACCACGCAAAGAAGGAGATAACCTATATGTTGATAGGCAATGTGACATGAAATACGTGTATCAATACTGTAACTTCTTCACAGTCAGAAAGCTCCTCTACATAACCCCGTGTTGTGTATAGATTCTGTGCACCAACCAAAGAAATGAAAGACTTTGTAACCTCTTTTGAGTGTGGTGATTCTAATTTTCACACCCAGTGAACGTCATCACAGCCACACATTAATACAGAAAAGTCCATACAACCACAATTCCAAGCATTTTCTGACGGATTCTTCCTTGTCGCGTGCCATTTGTCAACTGTTCTTCTGCAGATAAATGCTGGATTAGAGGCTGCATAAATCAGAAAGCAGGCAAAGTGCACCAGCAGCCATGATCACAAAGTATTTACGCTCTCTCATACCTGGGACTCCCTCCTTGAGAGACCATCGAATGGCAGTGGATATATGAGATACGCCAGGCTGGTGATGCCCAGGAAGATAAGATAAGATAAGATAAGATAGACTTTATTTATCCCACACTGGGTAAATTCCTTTGTACAGCTGATAAATGATGTCACAATGATCAAACAATGCTTTTGAGGAAGACTGCATATCTCAGTTGGAAAGGAAAAAGGGAGGTGAAGGCCACCACCTTCCTCGCTATCATCACCTCCACTGTGGGCCCTTGAGCAATGTCCTTAACCCCCTAATGCTCCCCAGGCACAAAGAACAAATTTCATACATGTGTATGTTGTTATATGACAATAAAGATAACTTAACTGGATGGATTACGACTTGAAATGCTCAGAGCCTGGAAATGCTCTGGAACAAGCTAACTCATTTATATACAAAACCAATCAATCATGGATCACACCTGGACACACACAGCACACCTGGAGAAATCTGCATTACGCTCTAACATCCAGACCGAGGGTCAGAAATGTTCACATAATGGTTTTGGATAAATTTATGTAATTCACCCCTGGCTGATCTTTTCAGGAACATGTTGCAGACCCACAATTGAGGAAAGCTTGTGAGTCTTCAAATTAAAAGCTTACCAGAAAAAAGCACAAATTACATTTGTGTTTGTACTGCCCATGGAAAAGTATATATTAATAAAGTAAAAGTAAATGTGAAAGAGGCCTACATTTTGTAGAAGTATTTTTACACTTGGCCAAACCTTTTTGCCGTTGTAGTCAAGACCAACAAAACTGAGACAAAACCAAGACTTGACCAAGTTGAGACCAAAACCAAGGGAACACAGGACCACACTAGACACAAAGGAGACATTCTGGAAACCAGAGCTGCACAGTGCAATCGTCCTTGCAATATCAGTCTGTGCAATTACACAGAACCACAGAAGGATCATAATCTTAATTTAAAAGTCCACATTTTGAGGTTTTAGGGTGATCTAAACTTCCACAACTGGAAAACAACACCAGTTCTGTTGTCTGGTGATAGGTCTAGAGTAAACCATGCACAAGCAAAGTCAACAACTCGCTTTTGTATTTCTTGAGGTGAGCCTGGAGACCGATTTCAACTCCTGCAGCGCTCCATGTTAGCTCAACAGAACAAACATACCCATGCATTTCCTTCACATCCCATCGGTGTTTTCCTAACTTGGCAGGAAATCGTGTACAAATATCTGCAGGACATCTCTCCTCGTCCTCCTCTTCTGCATGAAAATAAACTCGCGTCTCCTCTGTCCAGCCCTCATGGTGTTATGCTGATATTTCTGCCATGTCGGTGTCCGTCCTCCACTAACCCCCCCCCTTTCGCCTCGCTTCATCCAATGAGGACACCTGGCCTCTGACCTTAGAGCTCAATGCCATTAAGCTCCTTTCATTTCTGACGCCTATGGAACCTTGGAAAAGACAATGTGGCTTCACTGTGCCCCTTGATGTCAGCCCGTTGTGTAATTTTCCTTCTTCAAGACTTGACTTGATCCTCGCATAAGACTTTTAATGATTAAAAAAAGGAGAAAACTCAACCTGAGGCTGCACAGATGCATACAGAATAATTAATATAAAGTGTTATATGGAACAATGTGACTCATGATTTAAATTTAACAACTGTATTCACACTCAAAGAGGAATCATCAACACATGTTCAGAGGATGATGGCATTTACTGGCTGTCTACAGGTATCATATTACATTTAATGATTTTTAAGACCTTCTTCAGGTACGGATAATTGCTCTATAATCACTGTTTTACCGCAAATTAATTGAAATGTGCCATTTTATGTGTTTAAGTTAATTAAAAATCAAAAATAAGAAATAAATCAACAAGATTAACAAAAGACTCAAGAAAATACATTAAAATATAAGAAATTGACAACTAATCATGAAAGTGGACGACAAAAAAGATGACAAAAAACAAACCAAGCTTGAACAAACGTTTCCACGAGATGAACAATAGCTGAAGAAAAGCGAGCAAATTCATCAAGAAAATAAACAAAACTGACCAAAAAATTCACAAATTCATGAAAAAATGAATAAAATGGAAGAAAGTAATCAACAAAGGGAAAAAAATGAATAAACAAATAAAGTAGTAATTGTTGTAGTAATTTTAGTAAAGTAGTAATTGACAAAATGACCAAATTAAAGAAAAAAAATATTAAGAATAAACAAACTACTCAGAAAAGATAAGTTTCTTCAGATTTTGTTCATTTTTTTGAATATTATGTTTTCATGTGCATTTTTCACTGATTTTGTGTATTATTTTACTTAAATTAGTTAATTTTTTTTGAGTTTTTGTTGGATTTTGTTATTCATAATGTTGTTCTTTTTTGTTCGGTTTTGCTGTTTTAGTTGATTATTTTACTTTTTGTTCATTTTCTTGCTCGTTACTTGTATATTTTATATTTATTACATCATTTTTATTATTTATTATTTGTTGTCTTAATATTTTGTTTATTTGTCATTTTGTTCCTTTTATGTGCATTTTTGTTGACTTTGTTTGTTATTTTATGTGTTTTTGGTTATTTTCTTGATTACTCTGTCCTTTATGTACATTTTTGCTGATTTTCTGCATTACTTTATTCACGCATTTATTTTCCAGATGGTTTTGTTCATTTTCTTGGTTGTTTTGTTGTTTTCATGTGCATTTATTGTCATTTTGCTGCTAAATTTGGGTTTTTTTTAAAAATATCTCATTCATTTTATTTATTACATTGTTCTTTTGAAGTTCATTTTTGTAGATATTTTTTTTTTATTAATTTCAGTTCATTTTCTTACTTAATGTGTTCTTTTGATGATCATTTTTGTTCATTTTGTTGACATTTGTTTATATTGTTTCTTTCTGTTTCTTGATTAATTTGTTCTAATACTTTATACTAGTGCTCTTTTTTAAGGAGGCAAGACGGCGCCAGCAGTGTGCAGGGCGACGCGTCTGTCAGTTATGTTCTGGTTATTGTTTATTTTGTCCTTTAGTCTAATTGTTGATGTCTCAGGTCTACTTGTGTACAATCGCCAGTCACTTTTAAACTATTAAAGCGTCCTACGATCTATTGCTGAAACGTACTGATAGAGGGAAAGATTCAAGACTTCCTCCTCCACCTTTCGAGTCAGATGTCCCGGCTTACCTACGCCGCATACAGTGTGTCCCACCCTTGAGGAAACGCATGAGGAAGTGCGGTAGGCGAGCTGGTGTGCTTGTCAGAACCAGAGCTTACCACCGTGCCTGTCATGGAAATGCAGACCCAGCGGAGTATGGTCGGTGATGGATCCTGCCTGTTGTCCCTGGAGGCTCCGCAGCTTTGGATCAGCTGTTCCTGGTAACCTGCTCTTCTATGTGGCCTTGAACGTGCGGATGTGGTATGGATCTTGCAAATCTCCGCTCCCTGGTTCGTGTTTGTGCCTCAACCAACAAGGACTGGACTCTCCGAATGGCTCTCTTCAAAGCTAGATCACTAGCAAATAAGATGTTTATTTTGAATGACTTCTACAAGTCACAACAGTTGGACTTCATGTGTGCAGTAGAGACATGGCTCCAGAGCGGGTGAGCTTTTTCTGAACTTCTTCCTCCTGGCTGCTCATTCTTCAGCTCTCCTCGGACCTCAGGTAGAAGTGGAGGGTTCGCCACCGTGTTCAACACGCGTTTTCGTTGTGACCGAACACCGCAGCTAACTTCATTCTCCAGCTCTGAACTCCGGCTGTTTGATCTACTGTACATCCGGATGCTCCCATGCTGTGTGCGCTCATCTACCGTCCTCCCAAGTTTGATAAGGATTTTATCCATGAGGTTTCTGCTTTCATGGAAGGGCTTGCTCTTAAGTATGACTGTTTTTTAATTGTCTGTGATTTTAATATTCATATGTGCTGTGAGTCTAAACCCTTGATCAAGGAGTTTTTAAATGTTTTAGATGTTTTTAATCTGAGGCAGTGGGTCACTGGCTCCACACATGAAAAGGGACATACACTGGACTTGGTGCTGTCCCAGGGCATTGATCTGTGTATTACACAGATATTGGACTTGCAGATTTCTGATCAGTTCCCTGTTCTGTTTACTGATACGCTGCGCTGTTTGGATTAGCCGTGCGCTTCTGCACGTACCAGACAAGTGCCCTACTGGCACAACAATTCTCTGTTGCCTTTATTAACTCTGGGCTGATTAAGTCATAGATTGAGAATCCTGAAGACTTGGTTGAACATTTTAATTTGACGTGCACTGACATTTTGGACTCAATAGCCCCTCTCAGGACCATGAGCTCCAAACCAGTGTCTGAGCTTTGGTTGAATGAGCATGCACGCGCTCTCAGACACGTATGCAGGCGCGTTGAGAGGAGGTGGAACAAGGACAGGTTGCATGTGTCTTTGCAGATTTTAAGGGAGTGTCTGTCTGCTTACCGGAAAGCTGTAAAGATGGCAAAGACATCATTCATGTCAAACCCTGTGTCTCTTAATAGCCACAGTTACTTTTTAATGTTTTTAATGAGATTATTAATCCTTGTGATATGGAAATATGGTGCGCTGCCCTCACCATATTTGTGTGACCAATTTCTGTTATTTTTTTACTGACAAGGTCTCAGGAATTAGATCTTCTGTATCGCCGTTGTCTGCATCAGATCCCAGTGTTTCTCCTGTGTGCTCAGCGGTACTGGAGCAGTTTGAGCCTGTTTCTCTGAGTGAGTTATCTAAGGTAGTTCATCATTTAAGACCATCTCACTGCCTGCTGGACTGCCTTCCACCAAGTCTGTTAAAAAATGTTTTTGACACAGTTGGGCATTTTATTCAGAAAATAATCAATGCTTCTCTCACATCAGGCTGTGTTTCAGCATGTTTTAAACAGACTACTGCACAGCCTCTTATTAAAAAACAGAATTTGGACTCATCCACTCTGTCCAACTATAGACCTATCTCTAAACTCCCTTTCCTTTCAAAAGTGTTAGGGAAAGTGGTCTACTCACAGCTGAAGGAGTACCTTCATTTTAATAAAATTTCAGAGAAGTTTCAATCTGGTTTTAAATCATGTCATAGTACAGAAACAGCACTTTTAAGAGTTTTTAATGATCTTCTTTTAACATTGGACTCTGGCAACTCTGCTGCCCTTTTATTGTTAGATTTAACTGCGGCCTTCGACACGGTCGACCATCACATTCTTTTGACACGTCTAGAACTGTGTGTTGGCCTCAAAGGCACTGTTCTGCAGTGGTTCCACGCTTATCTATCTGACAGGTCTTCTGTGAACATGGACCACTACAGCTCAAAAACAGCCCCCTTATTTGTGGTGTGCCTCACGGCTCAATTTTAGGCCCTGCCCTGTTTACACTGTATATGTTGCCCTTGGGGTCCATTTTCACAAAATATGATATTTCATTTAATTGTTTTGCAGATGACCTGCAAATTTATTTCCAGTTAAACCTGATAGAAACTCATTTGGTGCTTTACTAGATTGCCTGAGGGATATTAAGCAGTGGATGTCAATAAACTTTCTAAAGTTAAATGCCAAAAAAACTGAAATTGTCATTTTTGGCAACCTCTCTGTCCTAGATGGTGTTGATAGTGCTCTGGGCCTCTTATCATCATACAGTCAAACACATGTTAAAAACCTTGGCGTGTTCCTGGATGGTGCTTTTAAACTCCACAGACAGGTGAGTGCACTCGTCCGATCCAGCTTTCTCCATCTCAGACAGTTAGCTAAGGTTAAGCCATACCTTCCAGCTGACGTCTTTGAAAATGTTATTCATCTGTTCATCACCTGCCGATTGGACTATTGCAACTCCCTGTATTACGGTCTGGACCAGTTCTCCATTCACCATCTCCAGCTGGTCCAGAATGCAGCTGCTCGCTTGCTGACAGGTACTAAATGGCGGGAACACATTTCCCCGGTGCTGACCTCTCTTCACTGGCTTCCTGTTACATACAGGATCCAGTTCAAAATACTTATTTTTGTTTTTAAGTCATTAAATGGTCTGGCTCCATCTTATCTTTTTGAGCTGTTGTTTGTTCATGCTCCAGGCAGAACCATGAGGTCCAGCTCCCAGCTGATTTTATCCACTCCAAGGACAAAACTGAAAACTCGAGGTGACAGAGCCTTTTCTGTGACAGGTCCCAGACTCTGGAACAGTCCACCCCTCAGTATTAGATCTGCACAAACACTAGAGCACTTTAAATCTTTACTTAAGACACACTTTTATGGATTGGCTTTTAGCTCAGGTTGAACTGGACATGCTTCCTTTTGATTGTTATTGTACAGTATTTTAGTCTTATTTGATTTAATTGTTTTCATATATATTTTATGTGTCTTTTAGTCTTGTTCAATGTGTTTTTATTGGATTTATTGTCTTTTTATGCTTTGTTTTTGCATTACTGTAGTTTTACCCTTTTGTTTTTTTTAAATCTCTTATTCAGTTGTAATTTTCAACCTGTAAAGTAATTTGGGCAGCAAGAGCTGTTGTAAATGTGCTATATAAGTAAATTTGACCTTGACCTTAATACCTGCCCTGTGGTCAATTTTGTTTATTACATCTATTCACATATGTTTATTTTCTTGATTATTTTTGCTAATTTTCTTGATTATTTTGTTCTTTTTTTTGTTCATTGATGCAGGTTCCTCTCCAGTGTGGCTTTGTTGTACCACCACAACCAGCTCATACACCTCCTTCCAACAGTGTGTCACCCTCCAACACTTCTGGATGTTCCCAATTGGCTGCATGGTATGTAATTGTTGCCATCTGGGCTGCAGGGTGTATTCACTGCATGGCAAAAATGAAAAAAGTATATCTATTGCAATGAAATGCAATGTGTGCTGCTTCTAGAACTGAGTGCACATGAAGGCACCTCCTTAGGATTGTTACTCCAGGGAGTGCAAACAATCTCCAAATGTACCCAAACCTACAGTATGGGTACATTTGTCCTGATGAACACTCAGAGGACAAATCACAGCCATTTGACTGATTTGATTGACTATATAGTTTGTTATGAGCCATCCACTATGCTTCTCCCCATGGATTATGGTCTTTGGAAGGATCACAAAGCTTTATTGGATATTGATCAGACCACATGATGCAGCAGTGGAACGACAAAAACACAGATGGTGAAAGATAATGTCAAAAATGACCATCCTGCTGATTCTGGTCTGGAACATCTCAGTCAATACTGCATTTAGTCGCACGACCCAAAAAATACGTAATGAAGAAGAAAAAAAACTTGCATAAGTCGCACTGGAGAACAGGTCGTATTTTTTTGGGCAAAATTTTTTAACAAAATCCGACACCAAGAACAGACATTTCATGTTGAAAGTCAAGTTATAGTAATAATAGAATAGAGAACAACAGACTGAATAGGTGTCTCGTGTGTTAACGTAATATAACGTAATATGACAGCGGAGACCCCGCTGTTATATTATTATTATATTGTTATTGTATTCACTTTTGTCTATATTGTTATATTTTGTCCATGTTATTTATCATTTCAAAAATTTATTTCATCTTTTAACATACATTATTAACATACTGCCCTTTTCTCTTGTAAATGCCACTTCTACAGACAGATTTACAAACTGACATAGATTCATATTTATGAACGGTGACAGGCTTTATTGCTCGCTGGCTTCATTGTACATTTTTTCATGTACCGCCTTCAAGAAACAAGTTGACAATTTATCTATATTTAGTCATGCCGTTACTTACTGTATCAACTACCATGATTTCTTCTCTTATCTCATGTTTGAATAATTCATGAGGTGACTTCGCAGTGGTCTCACACACACCTCTTATTCAAAACAATGATTTGAAGATGAGTAGTGGGAGGAAATCGGGAATAAAGGATAAAGAAACGTTGGCGTGAGTAGCAATCGCGATCTGTTCGAGCCGCAAACGCCGCAGGCTGATTTCAGTCAAACGAGCGGGATTGTGTTTGCGTCGCCCGTGGGCGCTCAGGTAACGCCGCTTAAACAATATTGACTCAAGAAAACAGTGCAAAACAATGTCGCTTGGTTTTAATCAAAATAAGCATCTTCGGGTTTAATTACAGCGCTTTCCGCATTGCCTGGAGTACAAACAGCGGAATGAGATTACAGCAGGGTTCAAACAACTTCAGGATGATTCAAAGTTTCTAAAAATGTAATGTTACATAAAAAGAAACTCAGGTTTATTAAATCACTTGTGTTTCGAGCGACTGAAGCTGCAGTGTGAGACAAATAGCCTTCCTCGGGTGGCTGCTACCGTTACACTAAGCTGAATCATATTTCCTGCTCCATTGGGTCTCGGGGGTGTTGGGGAGAGGGGAGGAGGGAGCGGGAGAGGACCCTCCCTCAGGACTAATCGCTGAACTGCATCTGGTCCCTCGAGGATTTCATTCTGTTTTTGTTTTTGACAACTAGAGGTGGGTAGTACTCAAGTACATTTACTGCCTTACATGTACTAGAAAAGCTTCTTCAAATCACTGTACTTCAAAGAGTACATGTCCTGCAGAATACTTTTACTCCGTTACATTTCACCACAGCTCAGTGAGTACAAGTCATTTTTACAGAATATCAATGGAGTAAGTTAATTGGCAAAATCATCAACAAAATATTAACAATTTTAAGTTGAAGGAGCAAAATATTCAATGTGCAGTAATATGAACAAAATTAGTAAAAAATTCCAACTAAGAATTACAAAATTAACACAGTGATAATAGATTATTAACAAAATGAGCAACATGGGTTAAATAATCGGCAAAATGTCTTTAGGAAACAAACAGAAGTGAGCAAAATACTTTACAAAAAATTACAAAATGAACAAAATAATCCATGTCTCATGAACAAAGTGAACAAAATTAGCTGAATATCAGCTAAACCAAATGGTGCAAAATATATAAAGTATTTAAAAAATTAACAATCGTGAGATGGAGCACAATTGTTTTGTAAAATTTTACTCAATTTCATAATTTTTCTGATTATTTAGTTCATTATTTCTCACTTTGTCGCACATTTTGCTGAATTTTCTTCTTTTTGTTGATCATTTGGTTCATTTTTATTCACTTGTGAATTACCTACACACGAGGCTTTTGTTCATTGGTAACCTAAATTAATAATAAATAGTTCAGGAAAAAAAATCAAAAAAATGAGCACCAGTACTCAGTTCTATGGTTACTGGCTGTTGCAATATGCCTGAGCATAATTAGATTATAAATACTTACAAAGTTCTCTCTGTCACATTGATGAGTCAGAGAACTTCATTAGTTCACACTTTAACAAGTTTGGATTCAGACACAGCGTAAAACAATGATATGAAAGAAAAGAAGAAAGAGGACACAGACTCAGGCTCAGTTTTCAGCTGTGACAGTGCAGTTAAATTAATTATTTAAACATACAATTACGCAGCGTATCATTTGTATCATTTTATTTATTTATTTGGTTTCAGTTTGTGTTTAATCAGTACCTCTTCAATGAGGAGGAGTGGCGCATTTTGTCATTTTAATTTCAAAGCACATCCAGGAAAATAATCACTCTTTGTTCCATTTTAGCTTGTTCATGTGGGAACTAATGAGAAATGTTCATCTGGGCTAAAGGCCCACGTATATTCAAATTATTTTCCACATCGTCCATTAATAATGAAGACATCCGAACTGTGAAAGAACACATATGGAGTTATGTAGTAAATGAAACAGCGTTCGATAATCCAGAAAATGTTTTATATTTCAAACGCATTGAGCTTTGATGATTCATGAGGTAGTCACAGCAAGTGCTTTTCAATTCAAACATGTCTTATTAACGGTTAATTTGTCCAGAAAAATAGAGAAAACTGTGCACATCTCTTTCTCCAAGATGGGTGCATAGTTGCAAAAAAAATCACATCAAAATATAAAGGTTAAAAACCCTCACATACTGCCTTGTTTGCCTGATGAAGGTCTGTTATTTGCAAAGGTAAAAAAAAGAGACAATTTGCAAGTTGATGGCAGCGTGTGGGGGTTTATTGTTACTTAATATGTGCAATTTCTTGTCATTTTATGGCCAGGGTCAGGACCCATATTAATGCTACTACAATGACTGTGCAAATCCATATAATGGCAAGAAACAGTTACGAGAAAAGACATGACGGTCAGCAAATGTGAAAAAACCTCAAGGACTTTGAATATGGCTGCAAGTGCAGTTACTGTTTTGTTATTCATGTATTTATTTGTATTTTTGGGCAGTGATGTATTTTTACCTTTTACGTCTTCATATTTAGCTGCTGAAACCTGTGAGAGGTAAACAGAAACGGGACAAAAATACAAGTACTGTTGTTGAATAAATGTGAGTCAGGTAGGAGTACTCATAAAGATAAATGCTAGAGAAAAAGAATATCTCATTAAAACACTGCTCAAGTAGTGACAAATTTAATAATGTGGAGTTTATTATCATTATCATGCTGTACAGTAGGAATATTGCATTTCGTTGCTTTTTATATTATTACTGCATTTTGTTAACTCTTCTTGATAATTTGATTATTTTGGAGTTTTTATTTACTTTGTTGATATTTTGTAGATTATTTTGCTATGTTTGTTCATATTCTCCTTAACATATTGGAAATTTCTCATTGATTATTTTTTTCCATTTTGTTCATTTTATAAATATTTTTGATTATATTGTTCTTACTTTGTTTCTTATTTTTCTCATTTTTCTTCTTCTTGACGCTTTAGTTCACTTTTGCTTACTTCTAAATTACATATATGAAACGCTTTTGATAATTTGAAACTTAAAACTTTTTACAGATTCAGGGAAAAAAAAATCACAAAACTGTTCATTCTTATTTTGCTCGAAAGTAATCTTTTTAAACAATTTTGTTCCCAATTTACTTATTTTCTCATTTTTGATGAATTAATGAATCATAATTTAATCTGGTTAATTTTCTTAGTCTTAGTTTTTGTTCATTATGTATGTAATTTTTTCTTCTTTTTGTTGATATGTTATAATGTGTTACTATCATCACTGGACAGAGCCACAGGAGAGACCTAACCATTGTTTGAATCAGGCTATAAACATGTTTATTTCTGCTCAAAATTTTCACACTAATGCATTAGACTCAAGTCTCAGGCAGTGCGTTTTTGCTCCTGGATGCTCTTTTCAAACCAAATCATGTAAGGAATTCTGGTCAAGCTTTAACGTCCAGAGCTATGGTCACACCTTTTCACACCACCTGTTTCAAATTGAAATGATTTTTAGTCATGTTCAGCCTAAACTTGTTTGCAGCTGATCTATTTTTTCGAACATGTTGCCAACCTGAAGTTGAAGAATTGGTGAATACTTTCAAGTAAAAATACATTGATGGGACAAACCGTGGAATATATTGTGTTCGCACTGTCTACAATAAATACAATACACTTTTGGAATCCACATTGTACCTAATTCTACTGAATGGTACAACTGTAGAGATAACCGAGTGACCACCTCTGCAAACTAAAAAGCTGAGCCGACCTCCAATGCCTTGTAAAGCCAGTTCGCACTGCGTAGGTGCTTTTGTGGACTTCTGCTCTCTCTAAAAGTTTGCTAGCACTGTGAGACCTGAGGCGGGTTTCGTCATCTGTTTGCTGAAGATAAGCCCCAAATCAAGTCGACTGCAAGCAGACCCTTTTTCAGGGGAATCATTAACACGGCCATTTCTCATGGCACTTCACCAATTCCTCCCATCGTTTTCAGCATCCCCAACATTGACAGTGTCTACTTAACTTAATGACTTTCTCCGCTGCTTCCAGGTTGGGAAGTGTATAATCTTTTAAGAGGGCTAAAGGGTAATGCTTAAAGGAGGGAACAGCTAATACGTTTTATTATGAAACTTGATTAAATGAATCTTTGGATTTAATCAGTTGCTCTATGGACTGCCCCTCTAAAACCTTATTATATTTCTCCAAACACTGCACTTTCTGAGACACCGCTCTGTTTTATTATCAGCCATCCACACTGCAGCCCTTCCATTGCTGCAACGGACTAAATATTTTCTAATATTCAGAATCAAGGATTTTTTTTAACATTGGGGGAACATTTGTAGTCAGGCATCTCTGATTCCCTCTACAACTTTTGAGCATCTGACACTTCTTTCACAGGGTTCTGGTGACTGGTTAATGCATCACTTTGTATGTGTTCAAAATATGCTCAGTAGTCAAGAAAATGAAGAAAAATGAGCAAAATAAGAAATGAAGTGAGCAAAAATGAAGTAAACATTTAACAAAAATGAACAAGAACAAAATGGAACAAAGAGACAAAAAATTACTAGATAATTAAGAAAATGAACAAAAATCTGCAAAAAATAAGAAACAAAGTGAGCAAACATGAACTACTGTAAATGATCAAGAACATTTAAAAAATGTGCAATATCAGTGACAAAATGAGCAAAAATGCACTAAATAGTCAAGAAACTCTAACAAAATAATTGTGCTATGTTCCACTGTTTGCTCATTTTGTTGCTTATGATTCCCAATCAATGATTATGTGGTTCGTCTTAACAAAGTACCATTTCTTGTTCATTTTGTGGTTCATTTTCTTGCTGTTCATTGTTCATTTTTTGCATGAGGTTGTTCAGTTTTGTTCAATTTACTTCATTTTCTTGATCGTTTTGCTAATTTTCTGTTTAAAGTTCTGTTTTTTGCTCCCCATTGTTCATTTAGGGGGATTATATCATTCTTTTTGGTTAAATTTGTTTTTTTTTTTTTTTTACTATTTCACTAATTTTCTGGTCATATTGAGAATTTCTTGCTCATTTTTGCTCATGTCCTTGAACATTTTTTTCAGATCGACCTCCCATTCGTTCTGAAATCCGGAAAATTACACTGCACAATTTAGTTTATATGTCATATTCAGTTAAAACATCCTTAAAGGCTTCTACAGTCAATCTGTCCGAGCTGCAACGGGACATGCATTAGAACCTGGAGGATATAAATGGTCGCAGTATTTCTGGTAATCTGTTGTGGAGGAGCGACACGGATAGACGGCTTCGAGCTTATCTGCCATGACAGCCGCGACTTGAAGCCTCTGTGAAGTGAACTGTTACTATAAACTGCATCTCGCAGTCCATCTGCTGGTATTTGCTGACAACATCAGTGTTCCCTGTACACTTTACCCAGACTTATTTATTCACATGGCATTAAAGAAAGATAAAACAGATTCAGAAAAGCACAAGCAGAGAGTTTACATCACCAGCAACTTGGAAAAACAACCTACGATGAAACCTGGCGAACAGCTCTGCAGGTACTGGCCAAAACAGGAAAAACTCCAGTGTGTGCATTTATGGTGTCGAGAACGTGTTGATAAAAGCATCTGAAATCATCTCATCAAAGTCATATGCGCTGCTGACAGGTAAGTTTATGATACTAGGTCTGTTCAGTGCACGTATTTATGGAGATCATTCAAAACACACTAAAGTCATAAAACACCATAATAAAAGGTGCAGCTAATTTAACACCTACACTCTTACCATCTCCTTACCTCTCTGATCTCATGCAAAATGAGTTAATAAATAGATAAACTAGAACATTTCATTTAAGTGTACCTTCTACTTGTGGCAGATTCAGTCCAAAATTATAATGCCTTCTAAAATCTTTCCACCAGGACTGATAGGAGGTTTGTCTGACTGTACTGATATAATGTTTATATACAGTAGGTTTAGTGTAAATTGTGTGAGACTGAGCGAGTTAAACAACTGATAGTTACTGGAGATGAACAAACACAGCTGCTCTCATCTTATACGGAAGCTAATACAGCAGTTCCATGGACCTTCTGTCGTTCTGAGGCTCAGCACTTAAATTCTTTAAATCACTGGGTTTTGGTTGGCAGATTTTCTGAAAGAGGACAAATTTGGCTACATTTCTTGTGAAAACTGGGAGCCTGTTGTAAACAGTCTCCACTTTAGAGCAGTTTAAACAGAAGATTTTGGATAATTTTAGAGCCTTTCTCCACACTGTCAGAGTCCCACTGTAAGTCCCGAACATTCTGTCCAACGACTGCAGTTGCGCACTTAAGAAAGTCTGGAAATCATCAAAAACTTTAACTGTGATTTTGTAAAAGGTCCAAAAATACTGATTGGCATCAAAAAAGTTCAATGTTTTTCTTTCAGTTTAAACTTTGAGCAATGTTCCTGTGTTTAAGTATAATGAAGTTCTGTGGCTCTGATGTGGGGCCACAGAACTTGACTTTTTGACTGCTTCCTATTGAAAATGAATGCTAAATTTTTGCCACTTTTTCACTTTGTTGTTAGCCGTCATTACTGGTACTTGAATCTCTGAAGTGTATAACAGCACACTATATCCCAATTTGTGAGGGTTTCCTCAAAGCCTTACAAGGAAAAATGCATTAATGATAGCAACAATCCCCCAAATAATCAGGCATTATGAAGAAAATGAGCAAAGTTAGAAAACAAATGACTACAATAATCCACAAAATGAACGGAAATGAACAAAAACATAAAACACAAGCAACAAAATCAATAAAATGGGAAAAAAACGCATAAATAAACAAAAAGTAACAAATTAATCAAGAAAAAGGAACACTTGAAAGAAAATCAACACAATATAAACAAGGTAGGAAGCACAGTGAACCAGGATGGAAAAAAATAATCCTTAAGAAATTGGAGAAAGGACATAAAATGTAGAAAACAATCACAAAACTGACTAAAAGCTGAAGTGATTCTCATCGGTTGCAGTGTTTGTCTTTGTGCTCTGTGCTGTACTCATCCCCTCAGGGTTAAATCCGAGGACACGGAGTCAAAACGAGAAAAAAGTTCAGGGGAAAAGGTGACTGCTTCCAATCTGGCAAAAAGAGAAAACGGACACATGAATGACTCCAATCTGGAGGGCATGACTGTGGCCTAATTAGGGTCCAGATGGTCCGATAGGTAGGACTTCCAACAATTAATTACTGAGTATCCACATGGCAGCGGCTGTCCGAAAGGAGACCAAACATACACTCAGGGTTTATTAAATGGAATAATTAGGATTGTTTTCATTTTCATACGTTTATGTGTGCATGTCAGGTACACCTTGATGTTTCTATTTTCTGCTTTCTCAGCTTCCTTTTATCTCCACAGTATCACAGGTGTGTCATGATAATCCGGAAAATCAAAGTTTCCTTCTTTAATCACGATCAAATATCTGAGATTCAGCGTGCATATCTGATGAGGTGACTGTGCAGGAGTTTTTTATTGTTTTCTTTTTTTAAGGCAAAAGTCAAATTGTTTCAGGATATTTTTTTTTCATGAGGCCTACTTGTAAGATTCATTGTAGGACTGTTTCAGCCACAATAAGTCCATTCTGGAAACCTCAGTGTGCTTAAAAACTCATGAAACCTGGCACACAAGTCAGGCCTGGCAATTTATTTTTTATTATATAGGATTTGTAAATAGGTGTGGCTAAATAGCTTATGAGCGGGGCTAAATGCCACATCTCTATGGAGGGTGAGCTCCACATACATGAATGTAATAATATGTTAGTCACATGACTTCAATCCATCAGGAAGTCAGCCATTTTGAATTTTGTGCTAATTTTTGGTGACTTTTTAAAATTTACTCATGTTGTACTTTTCAAACAACCTGCAATTTGGGGGGGTATCATCTTCAGACATTGAGGATAAAAGTCTAGTCAAATTTTCAATGAGGCATCAATGGCATTACTGTGGTGATACATCAAAGTTTGGGGATTTTGGGAAATTTCAAAAGCTTCGCCAAGAAATAGGAAGTGGCAACTTTGTCAAATCTTCACAAAGGTCATGTTTGTAAATAAGAACTGGTTCTCAAACATTTTACCTGGTTAAATACAGGTAAAAAAAACATATATATGCAGTATATATGTATATATTTCATCCACCCAACCGGATCACATCTACTGTACATATCAACAAGGTCAGCACGAAGGAGTCGCAACAAAACAGGAAGTTGCTGTAACACTGAAATACCACACCCAGTCTCCTCATAACGTTACATCATGTTGGATTTCATACCTGGCCTGACTACACACACGTCCATATTAATCCCACAGTCATAACATCACTAGTTATAGCTTTATTCATGTCAGTGGTTAACACTGTAATCAGCAGGATTTGCTACTGCCAAGTGGGTCAAATTTACCCAGGCACGACTTCCAGTCTTGACAGTGATGGCTTGACATCTTTCAGATCACACACAAACAAATGCTACGGCCTAAAAGCTTAGACTCGTTAAAATATAGACATGGCGTCTCGAACCTGAAGCTCCACAGCCACATGTGGCACTTCAGCCCCTCCCCAGGGGCCCCTCTGGCTTTGTCCATTATTGAATTAACACATTGTAATAAAATGAGCAAAGTAAGAACAAAAAACAACAAAAAGAAGAAAAAAATATCCACAATGAACAAAAAAGTAATTAAACTGATCCAGATAATCTAAAAAAGTATTAAATACGATAATAAACTAAATGATCAAAAATTAAGAAAATTGACAAAAAAAGCAAAGTTATGACAACATTTATTTTAAAAATCATATATGATAAGAATCCTGAGCAAAATAAGCAGGGGAAATGACTAAAATAATAAAGCCACTGAATGAAAATGGATAAAAGAAGAACAAATTATTCAACAAAATGAAAAAATTAGTTAAGTTAATGAAAATAAATGAACACAAACAAAAAATTATCTGGGAAATGAAGTGAAATTCACAGAAGTGAATAAAACAATTTTTAGAATACAAAGAAAAATTAACCAAATAATTTGCAAAATGAGCAAAGTGGGCAAAGTAATAAATAAATTGAAGACAAACAAACAAAGAAATTATAGAAATGCACAATTTAAAAAAATGAACAAAATGGATTTAAAAAAATGAAAAAATAGTAAACCAAGTCAACAAAAAAGAATGAAATAGCAAGTTGGTGTTAACATGTTGGCAGCTAAAACAGTGCATCATATGTCATGTGGTATGTAATGAACTGAATATTATTTGAGGCTCTTTTTTTCTTTCCATCCAAAAGTGGCTCTGTAGATTGTAAAGGCTGCCAAACCCTGACATAGACTGTCCAAAAATCAGTTAACTTCAATTCTCCTCAGTGTTTGTAGGTGTGAACCTTGCAACGTGCACAATCCAGTTACGAGGAGTCACAAGCCAGTGAGCGTTTCAGTGCAGGTCCCAAGCCGGGATAAATGCAGAGGGTTGTGTCAGGAAGGTCATCCATTGTAAAACTATGCCAAAATAAACATGTAAACCTAAAAATCCAGTTGGAATTGGATGATTTGCTGTGGTGACCTGTAAAGGGAACAGCCAAAAGAGGACTTTTAATGGATATGGCCATTAATGACGTCTTGAACTGGGGAGGGTGTGGGGGACTTACAGTAAGTGTTCAAAACGAGCAGCTGGTAAATTTGACCCATGGTCTGCTCTAGTGTTAACATGGTGTGAATTTCTGGCTCGGGTCTCGTCTAAGTCAAGGAAACGACTTGATTTAACGGAGACAGAGAAGACCGTTTGCTCTGAAAGATGTTGTAAATGGTCAAATGGCAGAAAGTTTCATGTTTCACTTTAAATAGAGTTTGACAACTTCCTTTTGCTTCACCATGAAGATGATGTGTGGTTTTGTCTTGGCCAGTGGCCACTGTGACAATTAATTTGATATATATCATGTATGACAAAGCCCATGGGCCCCATTATAGCATCCAGGATATCCAGGGGGCCTACTGGAGACACTTCAAACCTATCTTCTTTCGACAGATACAGTGCACTTCATTCTGCCTTAATAAGAGAGGCTGCTGGTGTCTTCCCATGCACAAGTCTATTTTTAAAAGTCAAAAGTTGGAGAACGTAGGGTGTACTTTCAGAAGAAGGGGAGGGGGACAGGGGGCTTTATGGAAATCGGCTGTAATTAAAAAGGAGCGAATCAAAACAGCACATTAAGGCGCCTTCGTGGAGCTTGTGTGATCAGAGAGTCACAAGTGTGCGATAGGACAACCATCTGTAGTTGAAACAAAGGAGACACATAAAGGGATTTACTGTTCAGTAGTGAGAGGAAAAGGCTTTGATGTGCTGCATTTTGTGCAGGAGGGCGTGATAGTGTTATGATAATTTCTCATCAGAGGTATGGAGAACTGCTACTCAAAGACTCCTGTTTTAGTAAACTGTCTAGAGAGGTGGCATTTGGACTTGTACAGCAGAGATCACACTATAAATGTGTGGTGTTTCATTTTCACTCGGAAGTCATACAGTCGCTAGATGTGATGTAAACTCTTGATTTTTCTTTTCTATAACATAATGTGCTTCATTTCGATAACCCTTTTACAACATCCCACAGGTGGCTAAAGTGCTTTACAAAAGGTCAAACAGAAAAACAGAAAGCATAAAAACAATTACATAAACAAAGACAGTAGCATAAATTAGTTTAAAATAGTGCAATGGTCCCATTTCACCATGTTGTACTGATTTTAAGAGTACTTCTACTCCTACTTCTACTTGAGTCACGGTTACTGTAAACGTCTGTGTACTCTGCACACCACTGGCTGGAGTCTTGCTTTTTGTGGGTGACATGGTGGTGCAGTTGCAGGTAGCACTCGCGCCTCACACCTAGAAGGTCCTGGGTTCAATCCCAATGCTGGGCAGCAGGGCCCTTCTGTGTGGAGTTTGCATGTTCTCTCTGGGTACTCCAGCTTCCTCCAAAAATGTGCACTAGGTTAATTGGTCACTCTAAATTGCCCCTAGGTATGAATGGCTGTCTGTCTCTATATGTGCCTCTGGGCCAGGTTGTCACTGCAAATGAGAAATGGTTTTCAACTGACCTACCTGGTTAAATAAAGATTCAATTCTTGATGCCAATATTACTAAGATTATTAGAGGATGCTCTCATAGCCAGCAACTGGACTTTCAAAAAAGTAAAAGCATATTTCAAAAATGACAGTCAATGTACCTAGATGTTTTAACTTCGATGTGATTAGCTCGTTGTGATCAAGGGGGACGGTTACACCTCTAGTAACAATGCAATGACTGATTTAAAATCTAACTAGTATGGTACCTTCCCATGAATATTCTAATATAAAATACTAAATATTTTTTTAAGTTTCGGTCCCAAGAGGCAATATTTCTCTTTGGGTCTTGAGTTGAAAAAGTTTAGAAACTGTGGCTTTAAATAAATATTTTTTTTCGATTGAAAATATGCTCAAAATCTCATCTTTAATCTTTGAGACCTCACCTTTCTGCAGTCCTAATATCAGGTTGCACCTCTATGTAAGGATGATCCTTATTAAAATTGCATGTGACATAAATAAAAGATCAGCCTAGAGAAAAATGGATTGAGAGCTGTGAACTGTGTTGATGTACAATACAATACTGCGACAGTTATTTGTTGAAGTGAGCTGACTGAGTGCATGTCACATCCTTTTTTTTTTAAATTTCTGCATGTATGGAAGCAATGACATGTACAAAAATAAGAGTCTTGACGCCTCATGCCTTTACGCTGGCTCACACTCTGTGACTTTGGCTTTTGTGCTTCCGCAGTGATGCTGTGATAATTCATGTTCACCGTGAGAGCTCGGTTTTTGCTCAGTCACTCAAACAAAAGTCTCGACTTGACTCATCAAATTCTGAAGGCGCAGCCGAAAGCAATTACAGAGCCTCTGGGTGGAACAGCCACAGCCAAGGCCTTTTTCTTACTTTGGTCCTAATAAAGGCTCGTCTTACAAACAAGATGAATCATGCTCCTCTTTTCCTTAAGCCTCAGCACTTCGGTGCAGCCTCAGACTCGCCTCGTGTGCTCATTACAACAGGCCTCGCTGCTGCAGACAACTCTGCCCCAGATTTCCACAGTGTTTTAGCAGGAGGAAAACTCAACACTAGAACACATACAGGCCTGTGCCACCATATCTATGTAAAGAACCACTTTTTAGCCAGAAAGGAGAAAGAAACATGTCTATAGCCACAACAGGGTTCAATCTCTTTATGAGCCACATGATCAAAGATGTACATGTTAAAAACAATTTGTGAAAGGAACATCCAGAACATCCATTAATGCAGCTATGTACGCACCTCCAACACATTCATGTGAAATGAGTATTAAGGTAAACAGTGAACTTAGAAGTGCGTTGTGTGTTGGGATGTCATTAAATTCAAGGCTGTTCTCTGTACTGTACCCCCATATATTGTATTCAAACAAGAAATGTGTTCATTTGTGTTAATTTACTTGATTATTGTGATCATCTTTGCTTATTTTTGTTCATTTTTGTTAAATTTTGTTATTTTTTCATTTTATTAACTTACTTAATAATTATTTTTAATACTATTATATTATTTTTAATAAGTATTTTTAATACTTTTATTATTTTTGCTCATTTTTTTCTCATTTTGTTGCTTATTTTGTTCATTTTTTGTTAATGGACTTGATTTTTTTACTTATTTTTGGTGATTTTATTGCTTATATTCTTTATATTCCGTTACTTTGCTTGATCATTTTGACAATATTTTTGCTTATTTTGTCAATTTTTGTTAATTTTCTTGATTATTTGAACTTTTTTGCTCATTAACCTTGTTGATTTACTTGAGTACTTGCTTCATTTATATATATATATATATTTTTTTTTTA
>JAQQAE010002433.1:0-22322 GCA_029823295.1 Pseudamia nigra
AGCATTCAGGTAATCGACAGCTCAGCACCACCAGTCGAGCCGAATGACAGGAATGACAGATAAGTTAAGTATAAGTATTTGCACAGGGGAATTACGTCACATTCCTCCTTCAAAATAAATGTACTTTTAACATTCCTCCTTCAAAATAAATACAGTCAAAATACAGTTATATAAACCAAAGTAGCTTACCTGGTAATAACATGAAACAGAATAACTGATATAAGGTAAATAGGAGTCAATATAGGAAATTTCCACACACGCACTGAGCCCAGTTCTGTTCGTCCTCAGTCTTCATCTCTGTGAGAATAGATGTAAAGTCCGGTCTGATGTTGACCCGTTTCCTCTTGTCTAGAAAGATAGAAAAGCAGAAATGAGAGGTGGTTAAACAAAACAGATTTTTTGAAGTATTTGGGAAATATACTTACAGCTTAAAGTCAGTGTTTATTGTTTCTTCATCGCTATGTATGTATACACGCACAGCACAACCTTGCAACACGTAACAAAGTTTTTTACTAGTACTAACACTGTCTTGTTTGTCAGATGTTGTTGACATGCTGACTTTACTTGTTGTTTTCAGTAGCGATACTTGGGAGACACTGAGGCCAAAATACAAGCAGAGCACAGAGTTAGCATTGGTGGCTAAACTAACTAACCTAGTCCATTGTCTGCAAACACAGGACAATGGTGTTACTTTAAAAATATCACTGTTTGTTCACAGTGAGTTTATCACCGTAAGGATAAGTAACGTTAAAGATGCTTTAGCGTTAAGTCAAAAACACTCACCTCCTCTATCCGGTTCTTGGTCGGTTTCCATTAGAATGAACCACTTCTAATCATGTCTTGTGGCTCCATCCAGCTCCCTCTGAATTCTGTCTCAGCTACCAGACACAGAAATGTCTGGACTTTGGATTGATCCTGTTTGCTGCTGGTAGAAAATGCTCAATCCTGCTCTGCTCACATGAGCCACCTGGTGGTTGCTGCTGTGCACTGCAGCTAGTGCTGGAAACACAATCCCGCGCCCTCCACCCCCCCATTTACAATGCCGCGGTGTTATTGCCATGGCAGTACGGCCAAATGAAACCCGCTACATCTGTACAAGCAAAAGTGTCTTGCCTCGCCTTTAATTCCTTGCTCTGATTGCAAAAGTGGAAAATACACTGATCAGCCGTAACATTATGACCACAGACAAGTGAAGCGGTAATAATGTCAGTTATCTTATTACAGTGGCACCTACTGTATGAGTGGGTAGGATACATGAAGAAGTTGATGTATTTGGCTAAAAAAATTGGGCAGCGTAAAGATGCAAGCAACCTAGACAAGGACCAAAGCGTCAAGATATCTGGGCCACAGCATCTTCAAAACTGTGGGTCTGGGAGGCCCTGCTCCTGCAGTGAACAGAACCCCAAGAGGAAGGAATCTCGATCTCAATCCAGTATCAAGGCAAACACAACATTATTACTACATAATGTTGAGAGGGTCCTCCTTTTGATGCCAGAACAGCTCTAACCCAAGACATAAGCTCGACCAGACCTTCGAAAGCATGCTGGCAGTACATTACACATTAGACATTGGACACATACTTCAAATCCTGTAAGTTGTGAGCTTGGGCCCTCATGAATCCAACCTGTTTTTCCAACACATTTTACAAATACTCAATTGAGAGTGATTCATTCCTAGACCACTTTTGTTGGGGCACTATCCACTGCAAACTAGAACACCCAACAAGATCTTTAGGTTTGGATGCAATGATCAATCAAGCAATCAATCAATCTTTTATTTGTATAGCGCCAATCATGATCGCCGATTATCTCTAGGCGCTTCACAATTCAAGGCCGAAATCTCATCAATCGATCAAACTTTATCAATCGATCAATCAAATTTCCTCCTGCCGGATCCGCTGCGCTAGACAATACGCGCCACCACGTACATGGGGACTAAGACATGTGTATGATCACAATTCGGTTCTTGTTAAATTTGCTCAAATCCTTAGTTAGTTTGGACAGTTTGCTACTTTCAGTGCAACAACTTTAAGGGCTAAAATTCACTTCAAGGGCTGCCTAATACATCCACCCACAGACAAAAGCCAATACTTAACATTATGGCCACAGTTAGTGATCATAATGTTGCAGCTGAGAGATGTATTACAGTATATAAACTTAAACATTTCTTAAAACTGGACTTTCAATCAACACAAGGAGTAACATGTAATGGACTGAATAGGTCAGAAATTTTGACAAAAGATTGTTAACCCCCTGGACAGACTGTCAGTGTTTGGGCCCTCCATTTTCTCCTGTGTACCAATTACATCAGTGTACATGGAAAGCTCATTCTCTATTTTGAAATAACCAACACATACATTCAGAGTCAGACTAACCTCACAATCACATAGATTTTTGCCGAGAATGAGGTGAATAGGTGTAATTTGTAAGTAAAGCTAAGACCACACATAGACTGCAGTACACATATTTTCACTTGTGTATAGTGAATATGAATAGTGGAACTGCAACAGCAAACACTGAGGTAACAGAAGAAATACATTTTCCCTTGCTATCTCTCTCCTATACATGTAACCGTTTTGATTCTTCCTTGGCCAAATAACGTACCTATGTGCGTGCATGTGCAAAGAATACTGAAATGATTTGAAACATAAGGTAGTCTGCGTGCAATCTGCAAAATGAAGGGTGAATTTAGGCAGTTCACATATTTGTAAATCTGACTCTGTTGTCAGTGCCTCCCTAGCTATGGATCTCACTGCATGTCATTATCATTTAAATACAGCACACATTATTCTGACATTGAATCAGTGACACAAGCCAAATTCTTGTAGATATTTGATTTTTGAGATTTTTATCTTGAAACTGGAAATCACTTTACCTGCCTTAGACCATCCTTGCTGTTCTGCATGATCCTCAGGGCGTAGTTGGACCGCTGGCCTTTGCTGTTGAATTCAATGTGGCCTGTTAGACCTTCCAGTTCTACCTATCCAACACAGAGACACAAACATGTTAAAGGCCTGCTGGTTTCCAGACTCGGTAGCATCTGTTGCGGGTATGATATGAGGCTACATCGAGGCTGTCTCAGTATCAGCTTCTTGAAATATGTCAAATTTAGACTAATAATACCAGATCAAGCCCCAATTTCTTCAATTTACTGAGCTATTACTCACATCTCCTCCCTCTGAGAGAAAAAGACAAACAGGCTGGTATTGAATACATGTCACATTTAAGCATTTCGACAACCTAATCAGTTATAGCCATTTCTCTCTAATAGGAAAACACATTTTAGTCACTGACAGCTCATCTGTATCGCTCTTGTTCTTTTGTTTCTTAGTAAAATAGAAAGATGACATAAACTGACCTCATGGATAAAGAGTATATATTTAGAAATGATCAGAGCACTGACAAAACATCATTATCTGATGTTGGTAAAAATACCTAGCATTATGAGAACTGAAAAAATTAATATTGAGGAAAGACTGACTACTCCAATGTCATGAATATTTTATAAGTTCAAAAGACAGATAACGGAATAAAACACACAGGAATGTCTAAAACATTTAACCTGAATTGACACTAAAATATGTTCAAAATTACTGTATTTTCCGGACTACAAGTCACACTTTTTTTCATAGTCTGTCGAGAGGTGCGAAGTACAGTGTGACTGAGTACACGTTAGTGATGCCCCCACTTCCTTCCGTCTCTCTTCCAGGTTGTGGGGACATCGCAGTCAGTGGCACTAGACAAGTATATGTTAAATCATTTCAGATGTTTGTTATTTTCACACTGAGAGCACAGCTTCACGGCAACTGGGAGGATGTGCCATGCAACTTTCCAGCAAGTCATCGGATGGATTAACAAGGCATGGACTTCAGTGACAAATGAAACCATCCTGTCGGGATTAAGAAAGGCTGGAATAATTGGAAATGGAACTGATGCTGAGTCTGACGACAGCCATGTAGAGAAGGAAGTCGCACTTCGTCTACCTCTGGAGTTGGCGGAGTTGTTCAGAAGCAACACCAAGGATGAAGAATGTAAAGGATTTACCGGATAGGAGTGAGATTGTGAGTTTGGTGAACTTGTTATATTATGTTCTTCATGCTGTAGTTGTGTGAATAACTGTTAATATATTACGTTAACATACGAGACACTTATTCAGTTCATTGTTTATGCTTCATGTAGTTGAATAACCATCAATGTGCTACATTAGCATATGGCACACCTACTGTATACTGCCTGTTGTTCTCTATTCTATTATTACTATAACTTGCCTTTCAAGATAAAATGTCTGTTCTTGGTGTCAGATTTTGTAAAATAAATTTCCCACCAAAAATGTGACTTATAATCCAGTACGACTTATACAGTGGTACCTCGGATAACGACGTTAAACCGTTCCGTCATCACAGTCTGTATCCGAATCAATCGTTATGCGAAGCGACTTTTTCCATAGGGATAGTTGTAAAACCAATTAATCCATTCTGGACCCACGACAAACTCCCATATAGTATGTATTACACACCCCTACCTGCACATTTATTCATTGTTATTATTTGAAAAGGAAGTTATGTTAATTATCTGAAACAGAATGCATGAAATTAGTTCTAAAAATGATTTAAAATGTATTCTTACCTTGGCTCATAACTTGGTAGTGTGTACGTGGACACTGTACACATCCGTAGTGACTACAAACAGCCGTTAGCCTGTGTTAGCTTGGCTAATGGCTGTTAGCTTCGCCACGACCATGAAGTGACTATTAGTTATCCCTTTAGATAACTGAACTAATTTAGTTTAAATTTCGTTGTCCGAGTCAAATTTTTTGCAGTTTTTTTCCTTGGTATCTGAATTTTTTGTTGTCAGAAACGGTCGTTGTCTGAGGTTCCACTGTATACGTTTTTTCTTCTTCATTATGCATTTTTTGGCTTGTGCGACTTATACTCTGGTGCGACTTATAGTCCAGAAAATATGGTAATTGGTGTGACTTAATTGTAATGAAACACATCAAGACTGGTGATAAGGTGCATGAAAGTCAGCAACCATGTAAAATCCAGCATTTTCTAAGTGAAAACAGCTCACCTCGCTTTGGGGACTCCTCTGTCACAAAATCTGTAGAAATAGAAGTGTGCTGGACAGAGATCCAGACCCACCCTTTAGTGTATGACGTCACATTCCTTAGCAATGGTCAAGATAAGCGCTTTTACAAGAAGGGAGAAAGTCTCACTTAGGGCTTCTTCTCTACATCTTCAAGGGCATTCTCACATATTTACTGATCTCTCTTTCTCCTAACAATGCACTCTGTCATAAATGTTACAACAGTTGTTTTCAACTAGTTCTCCAGCTGACTACAATGTTTGCCACAAGTTACATAGGTTTAGGTTACATAAGCATGTACTGTAGATAAGTAATTTAGGACAAGGTTATATGAATCTATAGGTCAGTGATTAATCTTCATTCAGGACACCCAATTAGATAATTCTATGAAAACTAAAGGCTGATATTTGTTAAGTTGTAAGCCCGTACGGATTTTAGCATAAAGGTTATTCATTTTTGTGCATGTTTATGGTCATTATAAAGTTGATAATAAAACATCAAACTCATCGTGCCTAAAACTTTTGAACAGTACCATATCTAAAGGTCGATTGCCTGCAGTCAAAAGGTATGGACCCAAAAGAGACAAAGAAGTAGAATTTTGCGTGATTTTTTTGTTTGTTTTTTTTGTCTGTTTTTGTATTGTCACCTACCCAAAAGCAATAGCATCACCAATGCTAAGCATTATGGGATGGGAATGGATATGGAGGTTAAAATGGTGAGTAACAATGGCAAATATTGCCCCTCTCTCCATGCTCTAACTTGAAAACAAAACAAACTTGGCATATAGGTTGACCTTGTGACTTGTGCTCAAGGTGATAACAGTTTAAAATAAGTTTTGGCACATAGCAACATTATTATCAGAGCTAGGGTGACCAAATTTGAACATGTTGTGCACAGCTTGAATAAAGACAGGGATCACTTCAAACCTATTTTTGAGTGTGATGATTTATTTCTCACCACACAGGTTTGTCATTTTTGTTTGGACTGTAAATAAAAATACAGTAAATATGAGCACAGTATAATCTCATAAAAATCAGAACTTCAACAGCAAAAACTAGAGCTTGCAAACGATAAAAATTTTTAATCTGATTAATTGCAGGGTAGCTGTGGGATAATTTCGATTAATCACAATTAATACCCATTCATTATTAATCTAAATTAATCACAGGGTCACTGGATTAAGTTCGATTTATCACAATTGATACCCATTTGTTGTTTTTCAATTTGTGGGAGCAAAAACACTCACGATAGAAGGTGATATAGACACTCGAATAAAATTACTGATTTTAGATTAAGGGTGCTTTCACACTTGCAACATTTAGTCTGCAGGTTCGGTTCGTTTGGGCTGGTGTGAAAGCAGACCAGTTTGATTTGGTCCGGACTAAAAAACCGTACTGAGACCACCTTTTTGAGGTAGTCTTGGTACGGTTCCGTACACCTCCATCCGAACTCCGGTGCGGTTCGCTGATGGTGAGAACGCTGACCGGACTCGATTCACTCCAGCTGTCTGTAATGTAGCACTTTTTGGTCTACGGAGGCTTCCGTAGCAAGCTGTATCGTACGTTTCAAGAAGCTAGTAAATTTCTCTATGTCAGTCTTTTGAAATGCCTTCTCCATGCAAAAAAGAAGCGCACAGTGTTTGACCAAAATACGATTTCCATGCTGGAACAAGAGCAGTATTTGTGCTAAATCCGAAATTTTTGTCTGCTAGATTTTTCTCTCTACAAATGCTGTGCCAATCAGCTCTCACTTACGTCACCCAAAAAGACAGTATTTTGTAAACAGCGCTGCCACATGAGTGGGGGGATATGCAACATTCATAGTGGTTGGTTCATTTGCAAAAACGCTGGTGTGAATGTGGACCGAACTAGTTGAGAATTGCAATATTGTAACAACTTATGGGTCCAATGGAACCACTGTACCGAACTAACAGGTATGAAAGCACCTTAAAATATATATTTTTTTCAAATTTAAACTTGTGTAACTAAAGGAAATTCCGCCTGCTTTGTAGAACTTAACAGAACCTCTGTAATGTTCTGCTGAGATGTTTTTGCTTTTTTACACTTGGTTCACTGCCCTTATCAGGAACTAATGTAATTTGTTTCAAAATGTGTATAGGCATATACTTTTACATTTAAATTGACTTAGAAGCAGTAAATACTAAAGAAGTTGGCAGTGAGGTGGATCATATGTAACACAAGATTTCATCACTTTTTCTTTGATATAAATGTCATGTAATGATAGTTTCACATCCCACTAATCTAATAATATCCTAACATTTAACAAGTAAAACATGATAACATTATAATGTAGCATCAATCATGTTTGTATCATGACAGTAACATAATGTTACTTGTTTGTAACGTGATGAAGGTACTGTAACAATTTACTCAAGTCACTAATAAACCAATTAATCACCATTTTAAGGCAACAATAATGTTGCTGCACTGCAGTTTTTATACAATTTTACAGAATAATACAAAACAAAGTCCAAACAAATTTACTTTTGAAGAAAGATTCGGGTGGTTATGTAATTTCGTTGTTGATGGAAACATTTGACATAGCAAGAAAAGCTATTCTGATTCTGGGCTACTCTGTAAATGTCTCTTCATATTTGTTGTGTCCGTCCGCATGTTTTACACTTGTTTTCATCTGTCTTGTTTTCATCATTGTCAAAAATGAAATGGGCCACAAACGTCCCCAGCTGTGAACATATTCTCATCTTTTTATTATCGTCTCTTTGTCTCTTGTCTTGTTTTTGTCTCAGTCGTGGACATTTTCTCATCTCTGTTATTCATCGTCTCATCTTCCCGGGAACATGTCCAAAACAGTAGCAAGTTCTGCCTCACCGCTCAATAAGGTGATCTGATTGGTTCTCTTCTCATCCAGTCTCACCTCTTCCATTTTTTTGGGTGGCTCTTTTGTCTTTTCCTTGTATCTTTCCCTTCTTTTGATTGGATTTGGTCACTGTCTATTTTCGTCTCGTCCTTTATTCATTGACGAAAATGTTGCTCAATTTAGACATAGATTTCATCTCAATTTTTGACTTAATTTTTAATTTTCGTTTTGTTTTCTTCTGAAAAAATATATTCGTGATGAAAACAATGACAAAAATTTTCTGTCAATCAAAGTAACACTGGTTGTGTACCAGTAAACAGTGGTACACAACGGGTCAATGGGTGTAATTGTGGATGTTGAGTTATTGTGCATTGCGCATGTGTTAATTGCATTAAAATTTTTAATCTAATTACTGAATTTTCCAGGTGATAAGTCGCTCCGGAATGTTAGTCGCACGAGCCAAAAAATGCATAATGAAGAAGAAAAAAACGTGTATTAGTCGCTCTGCAGAACAGGTTGCATTTATTCGGGGAAAGCGCGTCATGCGCGCGGCCGCAGCTGTGCGCGCGGCTCGCTTCCTCGACTGATGTGTGTTCTCGCAGATGTTTCACCACTCATCCAAGTGGTTTCTTCAGTTCAGTTCATGATTTGAACATAAATGGTGAAATGTCTTTAAGAAAACACATCAATCCAGTTTGCTTGAAGTAACATGAAAAAAAAAAAAAAGATTTCAAATATTATTTTTATGAGATTTGGAGGTCATCTTCTGTAGATTTTATTACATTTAAACGTTACTCAACTATATGTATCCTTTCTGTACAGTCTTTTTGCATAATTTGACTTTATTGTTGACTGTATCTTTATATTCACCATGGAAGGAAAAAACAGTATCATTTAACTCTCTGCAAGACAGCAAATGAGTTATCAGCCCATTACTGTCACCTACTGTATTCCCATTATGTCCAGCAGAGGCAATCTTACCATCCTCAAGTAATTCATGAGGCTGGTACCGTGCTCCCAGATCTTGGAGGACTTGCAGGATAGCTGTGTGGCACCAACATTCTGGCTCCTATTCAACTCCTGGACCGCCGCCACCACCGCGTATACCGCATCAAAGAGCAGAGCTGAGGAAAGCTGCAGAAGAGGAGGATGCGACGAAGGTGAATACATTATGCATACACACACACAAGCAAATCTGAAAGTGTAACATGTCAGTGGTTAGCGGTCAGCAAAAGGGTTAACCTGTCCCTGGAGTGGCACTGAGATTATTTGATTAGATCATTAGAGAGACTGATCTGCTGACACTGTTGAAAACCACCTCTCTCTGTCTGTCAGTCTTTCGCAGAGACTTCGTCCTTCCTACTCTTATCCCCAGTGAAGCTGGCACAACCTGACCATTCCAATTACTGCCTGCCTTTCTCTGCAAGGGCCAGCAAACAGTGGGAGATGCAGCTTTTCCTCTCATCCACCCTTGTACAAACAGCCTCATTGTCACTACCAAAGCATCCTGCTACGTACATTTGATTAAAATCCGAGATCCCCTGCATTATAAATCGGAAAAGAGTCTGAACCTCACCACTGTGCATTTGTGTGATGGAAGTAGAATTAAAATGCCCCTGATGTTTGGTGGATATTCATACAGGGCAGACACTGACAGAATTGCAAAATAGATTTTGGAGACCAAGGAGAAGCAGAATAGGCCATTAAACCACAGAACTGTGATGTATTACAACTTGGATTTAAATACACTAATTGGTAGATTGCACATTAAGTGCACTAAGGTGTAAGTAAACAGCCTGTATAAAAAAAAAATCAAGCGTGCATTTAAGGTTTGACATCAGGAAATAATGTCTCAGTGGTGGGAAAGGTTAAATCAAATCTTGAAGCCAAATTAGATATCATTTGTATCTATTAACATCTATAACATGAAGTCATAATGTCACGGCATGCAATTTTTACTACTTCACTCTGCGTGAAGCTGCAATTTTTTCACCCCTCTGTTCTTTGTTCAGTTTTTGGTAGCATATATTCAGCAGTGATTCAAATCTGCAAATAGATATTACAGAACCATTTCTAAATGTTGTTTGTGATTGCACATTCTTTGCTTGGCTTGTCTGAATCACTTGATCGCTCAAATTAATGTTGGATATATTCATTTGT
This sequence comes from Pseudamia nigra, assembly GCA_029823295.1. Classification (NCBI taxonomy): domain Eukaryota; kingdom Metazoa; phylum Chordata; class Actinopteri; order Kurtiformes; family Apogonidae; genus Pseudamia; species Pseudamia nigra. The sequence continues at coordinate 10,083 of JAQQAE010002433.1, forward strand.
GATGTACAGCAGCTTTCCCTCACACCTCCGCTGTTACAGTCGTACATTCAAGTTCTGTTTGACGCCTGGTTTTACAAGAATGAATAATACTGTATCTAAAAGCTTTTGGGTTGGTTATGTTTGATTTCCACCAACACAAATCTAGTAGAATCTTGTATACCTGCTGATATTTGAGATCTCCATTGAAGGCTTAAGGATAAATTGGGAATATACAGTCACAGACACTTGCAGGTTATTCAAAGGTAATTTCATGTGCTGTATAATAAGCTTCTCACATATTAAACCTCCCTTCCTCATGAACCCATTTAATATTCGGTGGCATGTTACAAGTCTTTATCTCAAAGTGCACTGAATACCTCACCTTTTACATCAAAAAAAGGTCAGCTGTGCGCAGTTCCTGCATGTATGAGCTCCATACTTACATTTCCTGCAGACCTACAGTAATTACTGTAGATGAAAAGGCAGCATATTATCTATGTGCATGCCTAAATGAGTTAATCACTTCCCTGCTTTGCTGTCATCAGCCTTTATACTTTCTATATTTTAGCTAAGTAGTCACCAGTGTTAATTTCCACAGGCTCACAGTGACCTGCACATGCATTTGTTCATGCTGTGTTCAAAGTGTTATAAACCTGTTTCTCCGCCCAGCTTGTGCAACGTAGATGGGGGTAAAAGGTGAATGTACGAGTACATTTATTTTAAATTTATCTTTCTCTTAAATTAAACACAGGATTGAGCCCTTTATTTATTAACTTTACAGGATGTATTATTCCTATTCAATATTCCATTATGGACCACTTGTTTACTTTGAAGAGTTCATATCGAGATGTGGTTAATTTTTTATGTTCTTCTGAGTTCTACTCGTAATCATTTACATTTTTGATAAAAAAACATACATACTTTTACTCAGTTATATTTTCCAGCTCAAGTATAAAGTAAAAAGGCTTGAAATGAAATAAAATCAATTAAATTAAAAAATAATAACAAAAACTGAACAAAAATACAAAGTGAGCATAGCATTAACAAAATAATCAAGAACCCAAAACAAAAAGAGTGTAATTAATTAATTATAAAACATAAAAATAAAAAGCAGAAATGAACAAAGTAAGCAGCAGAATAAGCAGAAAAGAGAAAATAGTTAAGTAAACAAATCAAGAAATTGAGCAAAAATATATTAAAAAAAAGAAACAAAATGAGCAAAAATGATAAAAATAATCAAGTAAGTTCACAAAAGTGAACAAAATAAAAATAAGCAACAAAATGAGTAAAAGTGAGCAAATTAAGCAACAAGAATTGTCAAAAACCACAATAATGTAAATTTAAAATATGAATAAAATTGATGGAACAAAAATCAGCAAAGTAAGTGACAAAAATGATCAAAAATAATCAAAAATAAATATAAACAAAAAATGTATAAAAATATAAAAAAAATATATTTGTTTGAATGCAACATATTATCCTATAACAAACATCTGTTATGACATTGGTACTTGAGTAGTTTTATGAGATTCTTTTTAGTCTTAGTACTTGAATCCTTGTAAGTACTTCTGATTGAGTCATCAAAATGACAAAGAAAAGATGAAAAAAAAGTAAATATTCTTTTACTTGAGAATGGATACATGCATACCCACCCAAATTAACTCTTGTTTAATGAGGAAATGTAAATAAATCATGGTTATTCCACCAAATACTGATTTCTGAACTCTTAAGTTAAAATACTAGTATTGTGTTGGTCAAAAATAAATATGAACTTGTTTTCTTTGCATTGTTTGATGCTGCATCTTTTTTTTAAATTTTGGTCATTTTTTCATGTTCTGCACATAAATGCTCTAAATGACAATATTTTTATTTGGAATTTGGGAGAAATGTTGTCAGTAGTTTAGAGAATAAAACAAAAATGATCAATTTGCTCAAACACATACCTATAAATTGTATAATTGGAGAAACTGATTGTTTAGCAATGGTCTCTTTAGTTTTTCCAGAGCTGCATGTGGTCAGGGAACCTCTTCTTTAAGTAGGTGCTGCTGAAATTTACACAACATGCTATCCCCTTTTATATCTCAGACCGAAAGAATAAAGTCTGTGTCCAATGCTAGCGCCTCGCTGATGCTGTTTTTTTTTTTATGAGTGACACTTGTGGACAAATGTGTCAGGCTACTTAGCTTTGAGAGGGTTTTCCAGTTGACTGTTGGACCATGCTCATAAATTTTTGTCCCATAAAATAGCAATAATTTACAGATATGTGACACTTATCATGTTAATGTAGGTCTTTTATGAGATTTTATTTGATGAATCGTGCACTCAAGACTCAAATGGGTCAATCTAATACACTGAATATGAGAACGTTATGGTAAGAATACAACATAAGACCCAGATTTGCCAACCAAATAATCAGAAGTGATAAAGTAAATGGAGCATCAGACATGAGAAACAAGCTGGAGGCTCAAACAATTTCTCTCCTGATTTGTAGTTCTTTATATTGCAAACCTGCAACTTTGATGAGAAAACACAACAAGTATCTTAAGGATTCAATGCAGGTTTGAAGCCTCTCATTCGAATACACAGAGCACTGTGTGATAACTGCTGCATTACAGGCACTGTTTCGATGAGCAATGGATGATTTAAGAGGGGAGGTGAAGGTAAGACACTTGTTTGCTTTGCATTTCCTCTGAACTAAATTTAACAAGGAGGATGCCATTATAAATGTAATAAGGAGGATGCCAAATGCTGCTAATGAGCTGTCTCGGAAACAACAACTGCCTACAGCAACACCTGCAAGTATAGCAGTTAACTGGATAAATGTCATCTCTGTATATTTCAGATGTTTTTTGTTTCTAAATGACTTCAGTGTTTGTGTTGGCCATTTCCAGGTAGAGAATTATGCTCAAAGAAAATGTATAGAAAATGAGGGTGTATAAAAAATTAATTAGGACAATTTATCCATTTTGGTTCCACTAGTAACAGACCATCACAGTTTGTGATCATTTGTGTGTGTTTACTGTGAACTAACTGGGGTGCCGGCGAAGGGTGCATGGTCACAGTTTTCTTGCCAGGAGCGGTTGAGGCTTAACACAAAATCCTGGAAGAAGGGGTGAGTCTTGTTGAAGACTGAAAATCCAACTATGTTGACTCGCTGGTCTGCCACATCATCCAGTCGGAGTAAAGAGAATTCCTGCAGAACAAATGACAGAGAGAGAGATAGAAAAATTGCAGAAATAAGATCTATGGCGATTGCATCTTACTCTGATAGAGTTAGTCATATTCTGACAGATTGTACTCAGATCTCCTTAAATAACATCAAGTGACAGAATCAGTGTCAGTGTAAAAAGGTCATGTGTTAATCAAACATGTTTACATCCGATTGAATCTGTCTCACTTAGTTTTCATTAACTTCCATTATTCTGGTTGATTGACATTAGAAAGCTGCTGCAATTCGTTCATTTCCACCATTTAGCAATGCATCGCTGCACAATATCATGCATTTTGCATTGCCCATATGAGTTTTCTGACAAAAAGTCATCATATCCACACTGAACTGCAATGTTCATGACCGAAAATTAACAACAGAGACACAGAAAGAGAATGAGAGAAAGAGAAGACAGAAAATAAGAAAACAAGGACATTGAGCCAAGCAAATAACTGAGAAATGGAGACAGAAATCTGTGGCATATTGAAACACTTCCAGGTGGGAAGAGAGGATAGTAAAAGGCTATTTGTTATTTGGCTTTTTTCACTCTGGGGACAAGATGGCTTTCTTCTGCCTGGGGACATCAGACATGGGACAGGAAGAGACAGAGATGAGGAGGAGCGTGTTGGGAGGAGGTGTGCATGTAACGAGGACTGGACATCTCCTGAAGGTTAATAGAAGTGTCAGAGCTCAGCCTCCCCTAGGGTGGCAGCCTTCGCTTGGCAGCCGTTGTGCCATCCAGCATATGACAGCCACACCAAGCCCAGTCTACCAATCTGTCTGTCAGCAAGGCCATGGAATCTGAAGATAAGCATGTTTGGAGAGGATGGTAAGTTGGGGAGGTGAGACTAAAGTAGGAAAAAGAGTGCGAGGAAAAAGGCCTTCGGCACAATGGAGAGGTGTGAGGCCAGTGAAAATGCAAATTTGACACACCTAAAAAAAATGGGAAGCCAATTACTTTCCAATCATAACTAGTTGAGATATGACAATAAAAAATAGTGTTGTGCACCAAGCATCAATATTTCACGATATCATGATGGTGAATGGACTTGCATTTATCCAGCAACTCTCTATTTTGATTGTACCCATATGTGTCATATTCAGTCATTCGTACAAACCAAAAGCAATATGAGGTTCAGTGTTTTGCTCAAAAACACTCTGAATTGTAGTTTGTGTGCATCATACCATCAATATCATGATTTGTGCAGAATCCACTCTACCTCCTGAGCCACAGCCTCCATGAAAACTCAATTATTGTTCATCAAACACTCTGTTATCAAGTACTCATATGACCAGATGTTCCTACCGAGTTGAACAAGCACAATTAAGTATAAAATAGGAAAACATAAGATAGAATTTTAAAGGTATGCAGAAACTCAAAACAGATTCCTGTACACCAGGACTTGGCGACCTTTACAATCTAATGATATTTTTGGACAAAAAGAAAAAGAGGTACAGAAAATATTCAAACCCTTTTTGTATCATGTAAAATGTAGTGCATGTTTGATAGCTGGCAATACCAATTTGTTATTATTTCTTTTTATATTTTATCATCTTTATTATTCATCTGTTCATTTGGTTGTTGTTTATTTTTTTCTTGATTTCCTTGATTATGCTGCTCGATTATGTTCATTTTTCCCCATTTTTTTGTTCTCTTTGCAGATAATTTGGTTCAGATTTTGTTCATTTTTTAAAATTGTATTAAATTTAGTGAATATTGGTTCATCTCTGAATTATTTTGGTCATTATTTTTGTCAATGTTGTTCAGTTCCTTGCTTATATTCATTATATGGACTATTTTCGTAATTTTCTTCAAATTGTTAATTTTTTAAATCCATTTCCATTCTGATGATTTACTATTTTACTCATTTTTGTTCATTTTCCAGATTATTTTATGCTGGTTTGTCTTAATCTTGTATTGAATCACTGACCTACACATACAACCTTGTCCTAATAACATATCTACATTCTCACTTGTGTAACTTGTGTCAAACAGTGCTAAAGAAATGGTTGAAATCAACCATTGTAATATTTAGGACTGAGTGTTCTGTCAAGAGATTAGACATCAGCAAACACATGCAAAATGTCCTGTTCCTTCACATTTCACATTGTTTTTTCCTTGTTGTAACAGAGGCTATCTTGACTGTTGCTTACGGAAGCTTTTGTTTGTTAGATCAGAGCTCTCACTCACGCACCCTGCCTGGTGTGTGAGTTTTTCCTGTGCACAGCATGAATAAAGAAACAGAAATTCAAACCTAATTTTGAGTGTGTTGATTCATTTCTCACCCAACAGTCTGCATCTTTTTTTTACATTTTTGTTTATTATGGAATTCTTTTTTTCTTCATTTTGTTGATCTAGTGCTTATTTTGCTTGTGTTGATTTATTATAATGTGTTATGCCAATCAACGGACAATGAAGAGCCACTGGAGAGGGGCTAAATACTGTATAGTATAAATAAATACAGTAAATAAAATAAAGTAAATGAAGACCCACAGGTTACAGACCCCTGTTCTAAACAGACAAGAGCCACTATAACTTAAACAGATGGTACATCTATAGATTAAAGTTGTCATCGTGAGTGAATTAAAGTGGCACAAAGCTAAGACTGTACACATTTTCCTACACTGTTTCAGCAAACTTGTCATTTTTGTCTAACTCACACCACATTGAATAAATGCATAATTCTTGCTTTTTGCCTTTAGCTATATTTTGGTTCTTTAGCTGGATTGACATCATGATGTAGGTAATTGTCATGCAATATGACATGTATTGCAGAACCACTACATTTTCATAATATTGTTACTGTGGGCAATGCATCTCTTTATTATTCCCTTGTGAATTACTTTATGAATTCCACCATTGAGTATAACAGCCAAATAATAGGGAACAGAGACAAACAAACAAAACACATTACAGTACAAATTAAATCTCTGCCAGCTCTCAGATATATAGGAGGATACAATAGAGCAAAGCATCACAACCTTAAAATGAAAAACCTAAAAATGGCCTTTTTCATCTCTAAGAGGAAAGTGGATGAGAGGAGGATTAGACAAATCAGATAATGGACATACAGACCAAAAGAGTGAATAGGTCAGTGAAATAAATAACTGATAAGCAGGTACAGTGGAAAATGCTCTCAGACCATGAGTCACTTTATTGCACTGATACAGACTCAGAGCATTGCAGGGCATAGAAAAACGGGATATTGACTTTGAGTAGAAGGACCATTATCCCCAATGCCAACCTTCCAGAAACCTGGACATCCTAAATGGGCAGCTATGCCAGCAGTCAGCAGGGCACATCAACTGTATCTCCATCCTACAAATAATGCAGTTTTCATCCTGATAGCTTCCTGTGGCTTCCCTGCTCAGCACAATTATGCTTTTGCTTGCTCCTGCATCCCTTTTCACGTAAATAATATAATGCCATTGTCTGTATTGCAGAAAAGAGCAGTTAGATCAATTCATAAAGTAGAATTTAGAGAACATACCAGCAAATCATGTATTAAGTCAAAGTACCGTAGTTGACATTTACCGGTAAAGAGATAATTGAATTGCAGACCTTGTTATTTATGTTCAAAGTATTGCCAGATAATATAAAAAGCATATAGATCTATTGTATGTAGATTTAATTTTTAAGCATCAAGTTCCTCAGACCACTTTAAAACAAATGTGCATTTCTGCTGTTGGTGTAAAACCTTTGAATTCTCAAAAGAATGACTTAAAGGGTTATACAAGTATTTTTCAGTTTATAAAAATCATGAAGCGAAACAAATGAGACAATATGCAATTAAAACTTAATTGGATGTTGAATTCCATTTGTTTGAGCTTGATAAAGAAAAACTGTAAATATTTACTTTTATGCTTTATTTTACTTTTATGTTGTTGTCAACATAAAACTTATTTAGAATACATAACATGAAGCAGAATTAGAATAATGTTCTTGTAACTGCTCCTTTCCAATCCAATGTTTCAATTTCATATTGTATTATTGTGCACTTCCATGAAAGGAACAAAAAATAAAATGAAATAAAATATTAGCTACATAAAGCCACAAAAATTAAAGACAGTTGCCAAAGATTAGTGAAAATGATGTTTTCTCAACTGAAGTGAAAAGTGAGACTGCAACGGCCCAGGTTCGAATCTGACCCCATAGCCCCTTGCTGCATGTCACTCCCCTCACTCCGCTCCCTTCTTTCGTGTCTCTCCAATATGTCCATCAAATAAAGGCAAAAATCCCTAAATTAAAAGCTTTTTGTTTTTTTTAAGGTTGACAGTATGGTGAAATATATTCCTGCCTTTGATCTAAACATACAGGACAGAAGAGTGAGATGAAGACAAGAGCTAAGAAATTGATTTAGTGCCCTTCAACACAACTTCAGGAACACTTAATCACTATCTAAATGTCATTTACATGATCAGAACAAAGATGAAAGAACTAATAGGCAATGACTAACTTTTTGTTAATTAGAGACTTGGAGCAAAGGTCAAAACTATATATTCCTGACTAATATGCCGCACATAAAGACAAAATTTTCTGTGCTTCAGGTATCTTTAGTTGTCCCTTATGGGGCCTCTAAACCCTTTTGGGACTGGCCATATAATTATTGGCTAAGTGTACTTTAATAGATCATTAGAGGCAGAGCTGTGCAAATGAGCCTATCATTAAGCATGCCCCTCAAGGGTGCTTATATGTATGCATTTGACTACACATATGAGCAAACACAAACTGGGGAGTCCATGTTCACACCCACACACAGTAAAATGAAATCCCTATAATTGTGCAATACATGCACATACACAGTGAAGACCAAGGTCACCAAATATCCTGAGGCGATGTCTGAAGAAAACTAATGTGCTGCATTTGTTGTGTTTCAGGGCACAGATGCTGACTTTTGCAATCAGATAGCCATGCAAACACACACAGGGTTAGAACCAAACACATACTAAATCTCTTCACATAGGCAATTATGCTCTCTTGCATACTAAATAGGTGGTGTGAAATGGATGGCACTTAGTAGAGGACAGTTGGTTCCCAGCAGTGGGGAGACAAAAAAGCAAAGTTGGAGTGTAAATGAGAGCAACTGTCATCAGGGAAGGGGTGAAAAGGGTAGAAAAGTAGAATGATGATGATGAGGAGGAGACTGTGGAGAGAAAGTGAGAGAACAAGAAGTTGAATGAACAGAGATAGAAGAAGATTTTAGTTGGCAGAACAGAGGGCCTAAAACCAGTGGGGGAGAAAGAGAGAGTGGCAGAGTGAAATGAGTGGGGGTGACAGTCTGGCCGACGGCCCCTGACACCGGCTGTCACCTGGAGATCAATCAACAGCCGGAGCACAAGCCAACCAACCAAAAATTGTTGCTTCACCAATTCAAACCCTCTTCCCTCTGCAAACCAGGCAATCACAATGTCTTATCTATTCTTTATGTATCTCTCCTTTTTATAATTTTATGTGGACTTCTAGATTTTCTTACAGACCATTCACACATTCACACATGTCAACACAACAACTGCCTGAGTGTGGGACCACACTCTGTTTGTTTTCATGTTGCCAGTTTGAGCAGTGAATAACGAGATCCCAGGAGAACTGATGCATTTGATAGTAGGAAACCTTGTCATGAACCCTACCCATGCACTCCTTAACATTCCCTACCTTTCCACACCAATGCACACATACACGTACAGTATTTCTTTGGCATGCTCCAAGCTATTACGAACCCGCCATCCTAAACAGGATATCCAAAATGAAGCAAAAGCACGAGATCAACTAGGCTTTTTCAGCTCTCCTATTTGTCCACTGCTCCCATCTCCCTAAAAAGGATGAAAATGCTGAGATTATAGTAATTCTCTAGGCTCTGAGAACAACCATTGTAGCGGGCAGCATCTCTGCTTCATGCATTATACAATCTGTGAACCTCAAACCTGTAACTGAATATTTCACATTTTTCTGAAGGTTGCTGTCGACAGCTAATGTTAAAGAATGTTTGACACCCACAAAATGCAGTTTGTTTAACTGGTGCTATCTCTGTGTGCTGTCCCCTGGACAAACTGAGCATGGCATCAGAAAAGCAACACATCTGATGTGAGCATCAATTCTATAAAGAGCGTTGTACGCATAAATCCAGAAAATGCCCTTTTAACTTCAAATTAAACCCAGACTGACACTACATCTCTTATTCACACAACACACTACATGCAGCTGCTGCCTCATCTCTCTATATCCAGTCCCAGCACCTATTATCATTACTACTACTGTTATTATTATACTAATGTCATCATTATTGTCACTACTGTCATAAATACATGCAATGATAATAAACCTATATAGTTACCTATATAAATCACTGTAACTCAACTGAATGTTAACAGTGGCAAATTATATTGTTGCAACAATTTTTAAGGTATTATAACTTGACTCTTGACAACAGTGTGTAGACACATTTCACAGTCACAAACACTAAATCTACATTTCTAAATTTGATCTGTTGAAGACAGCCTGCAGCTGATTAGCCTTTGATTTTGATCCCACATGTTATTGTGAGCCGAAGTTATCCAGTGTTCTCTTAACATTCAATAGTCTTTACTGTCATTCAACATGTCTCACATGAGAAAAGAAACTATGATCCACAGGATGGGTAATGAAGTGCAAGTGTATTAAATACAGAAAAACAGAAACAGAAAAAAAAATAGAAATATACTGTAGATACTACCCAAGTGTATTAAAATAGAAGCGCTAACAGGTACAACAAGTAAGATAATGAATAACATAAGGGAAGTTGTGAATATACTGTAGGTACCATAATGTAAACATATTATTGCACAGTTGTAATACAGATGGATTGTATGAGTAAATAATATTACACAGCATATTGCACATATTTTGAGCAGCAAAGAGAACACAGATTAATGTCCTAGATGTGACCAGAGATGAACAGTCTTACAGCATCAGGGCAGCCTCCTGCCTGATGGGAGGCAGGCAGACAGGCTGTGTGCAGTTTGGGTGGGGTTCTTCATGATGCAAAGTCCCATATCTTGACAACTTTATCTCTGTACCACATACTACATGTGTGTCTATTAAAGACTTGTAAGAGCTATGTAACTCTCCCACAAGCCCTCTGATTGAATCACAGGTCATTCCCAATTTTTGTGATGTCATAAATCACGAAAATTCAAAACAGCTTGTTTTTCCTGTTGTCCATGTTGTTGTTGTGTGGATTTATCAGGACTGGAAGCACAGAGCAGCTTCATATTGGCAAAGTTTTTACTTTAGACATAAACGTTGTATAAACCTCAAAACCCAATAAATACAGACAAACCGTTAATGTTTATTACAATGTGTTCAGTAGACCAGATGACAGCCAATTTTTTTGATGTTTAGTGAAATTGGTTATTTTTAACTTTTGTTTTAATGGTATGAAGAAGAAAAGATAATGGATAAACTCCCACTCACTGTCTAGCTTGCAAGGAAATATTGCCTGATGAAGATCTGAGACTAAAACATTTCAAATAAATATTTCCTTGCAAGTTAGACAGTGTGTGGGAGTTTATTTCTTGACTTTTTAATGGACACTTTTTCTCCCTATAAACCAGTCTCAGAAATTATATCTGCAAAGTTTTTTTTGCATCGTGAAGAAAAAAAGAGATATAAAAAGCGTGAATGTGACAGACTGTATAGCTGCCGCAAATGGTTCCTAGAGAATCAAAGCATCTCAAACTGTTGTTTTTCTCAGAAAAAGATCAGAATATTCGCTTGTCATCAGGTGGAATCATAGATTGCTAGTTTAGGGATAAGATTGTACAGATGACAGAACTTGCCTGATTGTTCAGTCAGGGAACTGATCCATTTCTCCCACATGACTCCAGTCAAACATGATCGACTCTTGTCTCCCTTAGACATGATGTGTTTACACTCAGCGATTGAAATCTTCTGTCTTGGAGCAGATCATGGTAAATGGGAAATGGTCTTGCACTTATATAGCGCATTCTACCCTACGGCACTCAAAGCGCTTTACATTCACCCAGTCACGCACACATTCACACACCAGTGTCACTCACTGGGAACAATGTGGGATTCAGTGACACTTCGGCCTGTGGACATGAGAAGCCAGGGATTGAACCGCTAACCCTTTGGTTCCTGGACAACCCGCTCTACCTACTGAACCACAGCCGCCCATCATGTTTGCTTAGAGCGGCAGCAACTAGTGAATGAACTGTGACACTAACAAAAATCTAAAAAACATACTGTAGGTCATAATTTGTGGTTGGTTTGTGTTTAAATACATTTGTGGAATAAGATCTGTCAGCTCTTGCTCTCTGAGTGGTATTTTACTCATAACGTTATTTATTTTCATTTCATTAACACAACCATTTTCATTGCATAGCTGCTTTAATATCACTGACAGTCAAGTAGTGGAGAGTACAGGGGAAAGAATAGCATTCAGGCACAAGAGAGGGTAAGATCGCTGAGTGAATGTGTGCCCTGAGACTGCAGAGAGAGTTCTGTAATATACTGTATCCACAGTAGGTACTGTACATACTGTGCAGAGAATACTGAATTGCTATACTGACATTTTCTCTTCCTGGTAAAGTCCTAATATTTCAATGAGTCATCTGCACATATTTGCATGGTTGAAATGGTTTGTTACAGTGGCATTAGAACGAATATACTCAGCCACTGAGAACTACAGGTCAGATGCTGTGCAATGTCAAGTGAGTCACAACAATGAAGAGAAGTGGCACATCACACAGTCATTGACATAAATTTAGCATGAATTAATTCCACAGCTTCACCACTACTGACTCCCACCACATCATGCACTGTAGTCATTTGATCCATGAATAATTGAAAAGGTTGATTAGTGTTGTGGGAAGAGAGACATTTCATCTTCCGTCCTTATGTTGCTGAATTCACATAAAATATGTGTCACAGATAAAAAACATAGGAGTAGATCATCATAATAGGCAATTTGAAAGAACAAAATACAAATTCTTATCTAGCACAGAAGCATATATATATATATATATATATATATATATATATGTATACAGTAAAT
>JAQQAE010002434.1:0-22321 GCA_029823295.1 Pseudamia nigra
CTAGGTTAATTGGTCACTCTAAATTGCCCCTAGGTATGAATGGTTGTCTGTCTCTATATGTGCCTCTGGCCCAGGTCTTCATTGTATATGAAAAATGATTCTCAACTGACCTACCTGGTTAAATAGAGGTTCAATTCAAAAATTGCTTTTTTGATATCGCTGCAAACCCTTGGTATTCTCTCAATGAGCTTCATGAGGTCGTCACCTGAAATGGTTTTCATTTCACAGGTGTCCCTTGTCAGGGTTAGTTAGTGGAATTTCTTGCCTTATTAATTTGATTGGGAACATCAGTTGTGTTGTACAGAAGTCAGGTTGATACACAGCCGACAGTCGTATTGGACAACTGAATTCATATTATGGCAAGAACCAATTAGCTAAGTAAAGAGAAACGAGTGGCCATCATTACTTTAAGAAATGAAGGTCAGTCAGTCCGGGAAATTGCAAAAACTTTGAATGTGTCCCCAAGTGCAGTCGCAAAAACCATCAAGTGCTACAGTGAAACTGGCTCACACGAGGACTGCCCCAAGAAAGGAAGACCAAGAGTCACCTCTGCTGCTGAGGATAAGTTCATCTGAGTCAGAAGCCTCAGAAATGGCCATTTAACAGCTCTCAGATTAGAGTCCAGATGCATGCCACACAGAGTTGTAGCAGCAGACACATCTCTAGAACAACTGTTAAGAGGAGACGGTGCAAATCAGGCCGTTATGGTCAAATAGCTGCTAAGAAACCACTGCTAAGGAGAGACAACAACCAGAAGAGATTTGTTTAGGCCAAGAAACACAAGGAATGGACATTAGACCAGTGGAAATCTGTGCTTTGGTCTGATGAGTCCAAATGTGAGATCTTTGGTTCCCACCGCTGTGTCTTTGTGCGACGCAGAAAAGGTGAACGCATGGATTCTACATGCCTGGTTCCCACCATGAAGCATGGAGGAGGAGGAGAAGGAGGTGTGATGGTGTGGGGGTGCTTTGCTGGTGACACTGTTGGGGATTTATTCAAAATTGAAGGCATACTGAATCAGCATGGCTACCACAGCATCCTGCAGCCACATGCCATCCCATCCGGTCTTCATTTAGTTGGACCATCATTTATTTTTCAACAGGACTGTGACCCCAAACACACCTCCAGGCTGTGTAGGGGCTGTTTGACCAAGATAGAGTGTGATGGAGTTCTGCGCCAGATGACCTGGCCTCCACAGTCACCAGATCTGAACCCAGTCGAGATGGTTTGGGGTGAGATGGACCGCAGAGTGAAGGCAAAAGGGCCAACACATGCTAAGCATCTCTGGGAAACCCTTCAAGATTGTTGGAAAACCATTTCAGGTGACGACCTCTTGAAGTTCATCAAGAGGATGCCAAGAGTGTGCAATGCAGTAGTCAGAGCAAAGGGTGAAGAAACTACAATGTAAATAGTCATGAAAATAAAGGAAACGCATTGAATAAGAAGGTGTGTCCAAACTTTTGGCCTGTACTGAATATACATGCATATATGTATATTCGGTCACATATTGTGCAGATCCAGATCTGTTGGAAGAGTGCACTACGGAAAATCTGTGCTCTACTCAGTGCCATTCTAGTTGTAAAACGAATCTCACCTTCGAGACATGTTGATGAATGAAGCTTAGTCCTCTTCTTAGACCTTTGCATTTGGTTTGTGTGTGTATTTTGTTTGACGAAACAGGTGAATTTATACATTTAAGCTGTTGCTCAAAAACCTGTTCTGGTTTAAAAGCTTTTAAAAACATATGGTCATGGTTTGGACAACAGTCAGCAGTGGTGTCTTTGTTTTCATTCACAGCATATCTTCTTGATTGACATTCATAGGTGTTTCGATGTGCCTCCAGAGTGTGTGTGGTATGCTTGTGTGTGTCTGTTGATGGGAGGTGTAACGGGTTTTGTTTTCTGTTCTCTGTGGGGTCAAAGAGGGAGCGCTGAGTTAACAATGCATCTATTGGTGTGCAACCAGCCAGAGACCAGTTCTAAACAAACACAGAGCTGGTGAACTGAATCACACAACATCCATATATTTCATTTAGCCACTACTTTACTTGCCGATACCAGGGTTCCCACTGGCTATGGAATTTGTGGAATACTATAGGTTCCTCAGTATGTGCTTCAAACAGCCAAAGTATGTATGTTGAATATAAGGTACAACAAAATCAGAAAATCTAATTGTTATTTTGTTGTCTCAGCTAGGTAGGTTTTTCTCAGGTAGCAGTGAACTTGTGATGGTAACTTGACAAAAATTGGATAATGTAACCTCAGATTGATGCACATAAAATCAAGCCTTTTTAATGAAGTTGAATTAATACAATCGCATTGGGAAGGATTACGAGCTGTGGGACAAAATGAAAACAGACAGAAATGTGTCTTGGGGAATTCACCGGAAATGTATTTTGTACCTAATTGTCAAATGTTATTTTTTCATCAACCATGACACACCAAAATTACAACCATCAAAAAAAAAAAAAAATCATCCACTGATGGTGTGAAGTGTCATCCATATAAAAATTCAATATTCACCATAGTTTTTGGTGTAAGTACTGGATCACATCAATAAAACCACTTAGGTCAGTTTTGCATATTGATGCATCACAATCAGCATCTTTTTTGAGCATCTGGTTTGGATCCAAATGAATCCAGTAGTTTTAAAAGTGTAAATGCTTAGTTCTATATTAAAAAAAAAAACTAGCTACTGTAGAATTTGCATTTAGATTGATCTACTCAGTCTCTCAGCCAAAGCTCTGGTGGAAACAGACTCACTTTGCCCTTAGCTACGGATTTTAATGCACTCATTCACCAGCTCCTTTTCTTTCATCTCAATTTCTTACTCCTCCCTCTCTTTTCTCTTCATCAGGGCCTCAACGCCATCTTTCTCTCTTCTGTCTCTCTCCCTCTCTTCTTAAGCCTTTTAGGGACCCCAGCCAGCCAGCATGGGGACCCTCATCATGCCCATGTAGGTGCATGCACAAAGGCATGAAAGAACGAGAGACTCTGGAGAAGGGGAAAAAAGATGTGAGGGGAAAGCACGCAAGAAAGAAATTGCAATTCTTTCTTTTCTTTCTTTGAGGACATAAGAAGGAAGGAGAAAGAAGGAAAGAAAGAGCCAGTATGAGGGGATTAGCAGACCCCGGCCATGTCGCAGAAACCCCTCACATTTCTGGTTTCTTTGTTTGGAGCTGACCAGAGCTTGTTGACAAAGCGCTGCATGTTTGGGAAGGGGGATAGTAGGGGTCAACTTTACAAGGGGGGTAAGAACAGGAGGTGGGGGTTGATGTGTGTTTGTGTGTGTGAGAGTGGGAAGATGGTGGGGGGGTCATGGCAAGGAGGAGCCCTGGTGTTAGTAATTAGCGGTGTTTCAGCTCCGAATCTTCTTTGGTGGTCTCTTTCTCTCCCTCTCTCTCTAATGTTACAAAACTCTGAATCTTGTAATCTCCCATCACCAACTACCACCACCTCCTAGGCAGTCACTTACATACACACAGTCTTTTCTCCGTCTCCCTCCAGGCCTAACCACTCGAATAGAATGGGCCAATACAAACCTGTCTGTGTGTGAGGTGCAGAAGGCCAAGTGTGTGTGCGTCACAGCCTGGGCAAGACCAACATGTGTTCTCCGCCGGTCTCCCCAAGCTACTGAATCACACACACTCACACTCAACGCACACACGTTCTCCACGGATAGCCGACGCAGGACACACAAGACTGTCTGTGTCTCCTCTCCAAGAATTTTATGGTGATGGTTTGGCTCAGTCTAAGAGTGCACGGTGGGTTGGCACTGCCAGCTCAGGTGGGACTGTAGCTTTAAGCCAACAATGTCTGAACCAACGCACACATAGCCTGGGATGTTGCTAGTCTTTAATATATATGCTAATGTCATGTCATTAAGGTTGCTTGATTGGGGATGTTTGAGTTTTCGGAGTAGGTGGGAGGGTCCTCCTTGAGGAACTTTGCTTCTGTCAGTTCGACCCCCAGTAGTGGGACTAAACCCAGAGCTCTGCAGCCAGCAGTGGAAAGCTGTGGCTGTACTGGGTAGCTCCCAGTTTGAATGTTTCCAGCCATGTGTACAAAAGTTCCATAGCAGAAAACAGAATGAACCGTAAACATGTTTGAACTACCAGCGGGGCCACAGAGCAAACAGCACTGGTGGAAATGAATGTTGTTACTCAGCAAATGCATCCCAGCAAAATATTAATCTTTAATTACTCCAAAGTTTTTAAACGACCTATCAGTCAAGTACCAGAAATGAGATGACGACTTACTGTTCTCAGGTTTAAAGACATTCAAACAAGTGTTAAGTGGCTGAATGATGCTGTGTATTTATTGGTTTGTTTTTGTTTTGTTTTTTTTAAGACGTACAATTTGATAATGAGATTAATGACATGGTAGCTATCATTCTTATTGGTACCGTAGATGAGAATGATGATATTGCACATTTATTTGTTTCTTGTTGTGTATTACTTTAAGTATTAATTTTGTATTTTTAAACAGAGGGTGTCTGATCTTAACATGAAAATGTGGTGCTACAAGTGATGTTTTTTGAAAGTGGGGTGAATCATATCAGGTTGATACATGCTTTTACTCTTTGGGATAAAATTAATTCTTCAATGCCCAGAGATGTGTTATTATAGTGCCCCATTTGTTATGTGCCACCAAGAGCCAACAGTGTGCAGGTTTTACTTCCAACTGATCACTTCAGCAGCATTGCCCTTCTAACCATAATGATAATAATCTTAATGGAGTCTTTAATTTCACCAGGAGTAATTTACTTGAGAACAATTGAATGTAATGAACTCAGGAGACACATCAATTGAGTTATGAACATGATTGAAGCAATAATATGTAACATCCACTTGAATATACTGTGTGTAAAATGTTAGGGCCCATGCTATATGTTTTTTTTTTTCCATCTGTATACATCACACATTTCCAACAACATTCAAAATCTGAGATATCTATGACTTTATTAAATACCAGTGGTGTTATATCCCCATTATTAACTGACTTGTGGCTATTTCATTACATTGAAATGAAAAGTTTAACATGATACTAAACATGATGTATATCAAATTTTCTTCTGTAAACATGATTATTGTTTGAAATCATCAGTGGCGATTGAGAAAGCTCTAGCAGCAGAAGTGACATCTGGTATATTTCATGTTTTAATGTCTTCTGTCTGGGTGTTTTCCAGATGTAATATCCAGGGCAGTGTGATCTGCAGTCATGCTGTCATTGGTCGTGGAGCTGACCTCAAGTACTGTCTGGTGGGAAATGGGCAACGGATTGAACCAGAGGGTGAGACAATATAAACAAACACACACCAAGAATATTTATCTGAACTTTTTTATTATGACTCTGCTTCTATTAAATTGATTTTTTATGACTTAATTAGGGTTGCACAATTCTGGTGAAACAGGGCATTATTATGCCCAATAAAGCGATTGGCAATTTTGATTTGAGTTGACTTAATTTTGCTTTGTTATCAATGAAAGTGCATAGATTTATGAGCAAAAAAAAAAAAAAACCATTTAAATGAAATTGGAGCACCTCTATCTGCTCAGTGTTACTAAATTCACACTGTTTCAGGTGTTTATATGTTGTTTATTTTTTGTATTTCTACAATTAGATAAAAAAAACAAAATTATCAAAAGAAATAAAATTCAACAAAAACATGGGTGAAAAGACCGAAAGTCTCACCAAAGTAAACAAGAAATGAAAGTGATCAAAAATGAACTAAAGTTGGGAAAATAACCAGCACAAAAATCAACAAATTAACAAAAATTAGCAGACAACACGATGTCAAACAATTGCCAGAATTTAGCAAAATGATCAAAAAAGTGAAAAATGGGGAAAATCCAAAATTAGACTCCCAAGAATAAAACTGACAAAGACTATCGTTGGTGGTTTTTCAGTCTCAATAATACAAAAATTCTATGACACCTCCTAACATTTTTTGCACTTTTAAATTGCAACCTTTTTCAACAGTGTGATAATGATTGTGATTTATTTCGTCCTGGATCTCTATATTTAATGGAATTCTTATGACCGTTAATAACAAATGATGCTCTGCTACGAGGAATGCTACAACTCCTGTATTTTAAACTGGATATTTTTGCAAATTGAAGTATCAACATTTTCAAATACATTATGTGGACAAGGTGTATTTGAAAGACATACACTGCCAAACTGAATTAGCAACGTCTTACACTTCAGTAGTGTGAAGTGCAACACTTTGTTTCTGTAGCTGGCGTTATTTCATCCACCCTAAGGCTGCATATGGCTGAAGTCCACAGAGAAGGTGTAATGTATGTGTGTGGTATCCATACGTATGTGCCAAGTGTTTGAGTCAACTAAGAAAGTTTCTTAATTCTGAAGTCTGTGTGATAGAGAGATTTGTCAGAGACTTAAAAAAAATCTTTAATCCTCTTGTCCTCAAAGCTAGCTGCGTGCATGTGTGTGTGTGTTTGTGTGTGTGCGTCACATTGATGGAGAGGTTAGAGAGCAGGGCCAGAACAGGACCACCCGGAATTCAACAGCAGAAGCCTGCAGCCACATTCAACACACACGCACACACACATACACGTATAGAGAAAGAGAGCGAGCTCGGCTACCAGACTGAGCAGCCTAATTGAGTGAACAACAGGGTGCTTTAAGTAACAACAGTGTGAATTTGAGCTAAACTGGCCTAAAAAATGTTTGAAACAGTCGAGGCTTTTCAAACATCTAGTGAGGGATCACTGCAACAAAACTGATCTTGCTTAAGCTTTATTTTTGGCAAAGGTCTTTCTGTTGGCTCGCTGTTAGCTGCTACATTACGCTATTGAAACTGGAAACTTAGACGTTGCATAATTGTTCTGCATTGATAGTAATCAAGGTTGAGTCACATAATCAAAGCTTCAGTTTTTATTGAAGGATTTCTTTAACGATAATAACCAGATTTCTGTACATTTTCCAGCTTATCACGTAGGTAATTACGTAGTAACGAAATCAATAATTACCAAAAATATTATAAAAAATAATGTTGATTGATTTGAATGTGATTGTATCGCCTTGACCAAATAGTCCAGTCTGTTCTGCGGTTGGAGGTGCATGTAACGTGACGACAGCCCAAGATAATTGACACACTTGTGATTTTTCACCTGTGCATTCAACTCAAATTATTGTTCAAGTCAGGTTTACACTTGAATGGTCCAAATGTAAGGACTTGTCTTCACATGCTTTTACACTTTTTGTCATCTTTAATTGATAAGTGGAAAAAAATAGCTCACAGTAAGAAATGGGTGAAAGGAAAGAAATCAAGAACATTTCCTGTGAGTGCAGAAGTCTGTGAAGCTTGTGTGAATATTTAGCACATTAAGTTTGCAGTGCTTGATAGTTTTTGGGGGGATATTCAGCAAAAATTGTAGAATCTTTCAACATATTGTGATTGAAGTTGCCTCTGAGTGGAAACAGGAATTCTACCCATTTGTACTCTGTTTTTGGGTTGTAGAACATCTACTCTGCTGAGCGGACCTTTGGTAATCAGATGTTTTTGGGCAGGTTGTAGGGTTCAATATGTAACTGACAGCTGTAATTAATCATCACAGATCAGATTTAGTCAGATATGTCCACACATGGTTTTAGTTCTCTATTCCATGGCTCCACAAGTGGTAGAAGCTTTTAAATGGGTCTTTTCCACAGCTGCAAGAAGCGGCATCATGTCATTTATATTTTTATATGCAGTGTTTTAATTTGGACCTACACGAGAGTAGAAGTGTCTATTTTCAAATTCTGGTGTTTTCTCTCCCTTTTATATCTATCTGGTAGTGGAAACGAACACAACACAATAAGGAAATACGAAATCAGATTTATTTTTTCAATAATTTGACTCACCTGTGCTTTTTAAAACGGTGTATTATTCAAGTAATGCACTGGTACATACAGATTAATCTGTCTCATACAGTGTACAAGAAAGCAGTCTCCTGTTCCTCTTTGTATTAGAATAAAGCACAGGATTGTCTCTCGCCACCTACTGTAGCAGGTCGACAGTAGGCTGCTAAAGATATTACACACCCACTCCACGGCTGAATCTGTTAGCAGCTAAGGACCACCCTGACAGTTAGCCTTAGACACACACACAAAGTCACACACTACACACAATCAGGTCTGTCAGGTGTTGATATTTAAAAGATACAAACTTCTTTTCCCAGTGTTGATCTTTGGAAAATGAAACTGTGATCTGATCTGTTGAGTTTTACATCTCCCCCATTCATGTCTTTTTAAAGTGAATAAACCTGTTTTCTTAATCTGTTCAGTCGGATCCAAGAGGAGACTTATTTTGTCACGTCATAAATTTACATAAAGTACATAAGGTCTTAGTATTTTTAAAACTGTGATAGTAATGGAAAATTGTGTATCCCTTCCTCCTTTCTCTCCAGTCACTCTCTCTTCTCATCCCTCTGCTGCTGTCCCATGCTCCATTTGTCCTCCCCTCTGCACAGCAGAGAATAAACTCTTTCTGAGCAAGAGATTCCTTCACACTAAAACCTGTCTGTGTGGATGGAACATTACTCTGTGCCACCGTTTGCTTTGGATCAGTAGCGATACTTGGAGATGGAGGGATGTCAGGAGCAAGAGGCTGCTCTCCTCATGCTGAACTGGCTTGAGATTGAGACAGATACAGAGGGAATGCTGGCATATTTAGTTCCAAATATCATCTATTTCTTGTTTGGAGGTTCAGGTAGCGGTCACGGTGACCCAAGTCTGAACACATTTGGATTCTGGGACTGATTTAAAATATACGAAAGAGAAACAATCTAGACCATCAAGGACAAATTTAATACTCAACTAAAGAAAAGCACGTGAAAAATTGCCATGTAGCAGCTATTTTAGTAGCAAGGATCATCAGTTTATAAATTGTTAGAATATTTGTTGTGGGCTCCTTTTAATTATAACCAGTATCTGGATGTTCTGAGTGGAAGAAGTAGTGGAGTTTTTATTCTGACAAGTTGAAACAATTGGAAAATGTTAATTTGGTTATATTTCAACATGAAAATCATGATTAGGAAATCTTTGTGAATAAGCCATTGGCAGCCAGATACTGTTTGACAGCATGTAATTAATCAAGGAGTTTAAATGTTCACGAATGAACAACTGGTTATCAGCTGTGGTCTATCATCAGATCTAATATGGAATCATTGTATTTAAAATTACTAAGTGCATAAATTTGGCTTAGCTCCTCTCTTTGTAGTCATGAGTCTTTAGTAAAGTCCATCCCACAACTGGATTTGATTAGTTACACGATACTGGTACTAATAACAGCCTATAAACACTGAAATGAGAGGAAAAAATGTACTATTTTGGCACTTAATATTTTTATTCAGTCCAATTCTAAAACTGAATAATGTGAAAATAATATTTGTTGAAATACTATTTCATTGTACCTTGTTTCAATAATCAGATTAAAGGCATTTGTAGATCTGTCATGATGATGAAATTTGAAAATCTTTGTCATGCGTATAATCAAACTTAAAGCATTATTTTTTCCTCTGTTTAATACTGTTCACTTATGCCTGTAAGTTTAATAATGATTTAATCAGCCCTTAATCACATAGCTTACATATTAGCATAGATATTTTGTCCATATAAAATTCATTACATTTCTGCTATATTTAAAAACTGAACATGATAGATATTTTATGACAATTATGCAGAGCCCAGCAATAGAAAACATTTAAATAAACCAATGCTGTGCAAGGAAATTATGTCATTCAAAGACCACCAATTAAACTGTGAGAAAAAACGGTATGGAAAGTAGGATATGCTATATTCAACTCTTTCTTGCAGGAGAGGAGAATTTTGTCACAATTAATGTAATTATTGTAGGTACCTGAAGTAACCACAGAAAGGCAATTTTATAGTAATTGCAACAGCTACAATCTGCGAGTTATTGTTAAATTCCAAATGTGTATAATTTCAAAATAACATCATCTCTCCTTTGACTTGGAAAAAAACCCTTAAAACCAGAAACAAGACCCATTCAACTGTAAATTAATATTAGTCACACTTTTTAATCTATTCTGTTTGTGCTGCAAGTGATGATTTTACCACAGTGTGTTACTGTCATTTCTATTCATACATTTCAAAGTGTACTACACATTTATTCACATCTTATTTTGTATGATTTAATGTTCAAATATTATATTTTCTATGTACTGTATTTAAGACATTGTACTTACTTTGTACTTTATCCAGTTAGTTTTGGGAGAGTTCCATAAATTGATTGAATATCAACAGCGACATTCTTTTCTGGTATTAATATAATTCATCTGTCATCTTTAGCTGAGAGGACCAATGAGGTCATCGTTGGAACAGACCAGCTGATGGAGATCTAACTTTCATAACTGAGGAGTCGCCTCA
Source organism: Pseudamia nigra (assembly GCA_029823295.1). NCBI lineage: Eukaryota > Metazoa > Chordata > Actinopteri > Kurtiformes > Apogonidae > Pseudamia > Pseudamia nigra. The sequence continues at coordinate 10,395 of JAQQAE010002434.1, forward strand.
TCAGCCAGTCTGAAAGCTGCAAAAGATAGAAGACACAGGCCTTTTGACCACTCAGAAGACACTTCTCATAAGCGTTTTGTACATTATGTTCAAATAAAATAAGCTCTGTTGGATCTCATGAATCAGTCTGTGGGTGTTTTTATTTTTATGACTTTTAATTGTGGGTTTGCTGTCACTTTGTAGTGAGATGTGTGTATTGCATTGAAAGAATGTAATGGCATCACCTGTCTGAAAGTAGACTTTAGTTTAAGTTGACATGTCTTAGAAAAGGAGGATAACTGAATGTGCAACATGTGCACAGATGTGAAGACCAGAGATGGAAAGAAAAAGCAGTGGGCGGGGTGACAATGGTGTGGGGGTGAGGTTTATTTGTACACAAAAATGGTGTATGAGTAGTCCCTGGACCACCCAGCTTGATCCTGTATCAGTTAACACCGACACCCCACCCTCAGACACACACAGCAGAGGCGGAAACTGACTCGCGTCTGACTCTTTTCTTTCTTTTTTCTCTTCTTAAGCTCCCTTTGCTGTCACAAGATTTATTGCATTCCTGCAGCAAAGCATTTCTTAAATTACAGGTTTGAAGTTCCTCAGTCACGAAGGAAGAAGATGAGGACAGGGGTGTCTGTCAGGATGCTTTGTGTGTCTGTGTAATTTACTGTCCTGTTTTCTATTGTGTCTGTGACCTTTCAGGAGTCATTTAGTTTGTCTCGCGGCCTGATGATGGTGATAGTGCGATTGTAACATGGTAATTATGATGTTCTGTTTTCCATCCAGATGTGTGTTTTTAGGTTTTACAAATAAATGTGGGGGGGTTTTTTTCTACATTTCACCTAGTTACTCTGGCATTATTATTGAGTAACAATGAGGTATAGTTGTAATCTGAGTTAGTCATACTTTTATGAAGTCATCCTTACTACTTTAGTGTTTGATGCTAACATTCAAGATTATTTGGGCTCAGAGCTGTATCTTTATGTTGTTCCAAAGACCATTACCCTGGTATGACATTAGTTGACTCATCATTTTACTAATCCTCCTCAGCCTGTGAAAACAGTTTTCTGGACAGAGTATCTAAAGTCTAACAACACAGCCCAAATGATGTTATTATGCTTATCCAAGCTGGAAGCCAGTAACAGAAAGCCTATGTTGCAAATACATTTGCTATGCAAGAAGTGTTTTGCTGAATATTGCATTTTTGTCAAATCCAGTTTTTATAAGGTGACAAATTTTTGCAATACTGTATACAGATTATTAACCTGCAAGAGTGACCCTTCCGTTAAGCATCTACAAAAATATTCTTGCAGGACACTCGGCTCATAGTATTATGCCCAGAGCTGGTTAGTAATTTATTTGGCATTGGCCTACTACCTGAAAGACTACATTTGTCACTGGATCTTGAGCTTAAAAATGTGAACCCTGCAGTTAGGGATGTCTGCTCTTTATCCTGACCATGTTGACCTTTTTAGTGGTCTCACTCTGACCCCTTCCTCCTACCACATGATGAGATCTGGCAGCCATGTGTTTGGCTCAAGGTTTGTATATTTATACAAAGACCCCAGAGTCTCTGTGATACAACGCCACCACGGCCAAACTCCCCTACAAACCCATATACGCACAGGTATCTAAATATGTGGTCACTGTTGTATGAGCATACATGTGTGCAGGCTTACCTCTGTGTGACCATTTTGTGGCACAAACTAATCAACACTGTCTCTGAGTGCACACATGCATACACAAATGCACATGTTTGTGCTGCAGATGTGGAGATAAGATGTCACGCTACAGATTATATATCAGGCTGTCTGTAGGTCTGTGGGATATATCTAAAGAGATTTTCCTGTAGTTGTGCATTCTATGCTAATTTATTGTAAAAATATTTATTTCTGTGGGTGTATATCTTATAGAACACTTATCTTATTTGGGTATTTTTATGAGTTTGAACCATACTAGTTATTGGATTTTTTTTGTTTTGTTTTCAGTGTGTTAATGATGTACTGTATGTTGATTGGGAAACACTTGGAAATTTTAGGGGGAAGTGACTGACAGAGAAAAGGATGCTGTTTTACATAGAAAAGTTCTATATATCACTGGCCCTGAGTCAAACAGAACCCTAATGAAGATGGTCTTTAATATTGTTTTTCTCGTCAGTAATTTTGTTCCGTCTGAGAAGAATCCATTCAAGGTCTTTTGACACTACTGCTATTTTGGCCCTGTCTGATATTGCACGTTTATCCAACACAGCAGGTCGCACCAACACAAAGTGATAATTAGTCAGAAGTACAGGAAGAAAATAATAGAGACCCAAATATTTGGCTGAAAGCTTTTTCACTGGAGCTGCTTTTGGACTGAAGACGATGCAATGAAAAGTGTCCAAGACAAAGTCTGTGGCTTATCTAGAGGACCTTGGATGTAAGTGAAGTTGGAGAGGAAGTATTTGACCTTCCTCAGGTTTGACTAATGAAGTGAGACATGAACTGAGCAACATCATTTAAGCTCAAATAGTGCAGCACCATAGTTTGCATTGGTTCATTTTTTTCTCAGTTTTATAAAATAATCATTAACTAGATTTTGTTGCTTTCTCAGACATGTTTTTGCAGATCCACACTACCTTTCTATTTGTTGCAGCTGACCCTGAGGGTGTAAAATGGAAAAAAAAAAAAAAAGCCATAGTAGGAGATGGATGGTCTGGGAGGATGGTGCAGACAAATGTGCGATACATAGACATACACAGATGCACAGAGAGGTTGGGTGGCGTCAGAGCTTGAGTTGGGGGGTGGCTGAGTAGCTGGGTGGCTTCATGGCTTGAGGGCTGATCGTGGGTGAGCGAGAGAGACACAGAGAGCGAGCAGGCCACCCAAGTGGCAGTCAGTCAGAAACCTGTGTGTGTTTGCTGCTGACCCCTACACATTAGCACAACACTTCCTCAATTTGTCTTCTGTGTTCTCCAGCCACAAATGAATTTCCTCCCTCCCTCTTTTTTCTACACACTACCTTTCAAGACGCTATTCCCCCCCGCCTTCCCACCCCAAACACACACGAACATCACCCCAACTGTGCGCCATCTCAATCTTAAACATCTGAATACGTCCACACACAAACACTCTTTTTACAAGCTGTACAGATACAACAGTTGCTTATGTTGCTGAGCCAACAAAGAGTGTGTGGAGACAGAGATCTCATGTATGGGATAACAACCTCAGTGACATGTCGTGTACACACACACACACACACACTAAGCCAGATATCTGTTTCTGTCACTGTGGAGGCCCCCGGCTAATTAACTAAACATTGACTGGGTGGCTGATTGGGATCAAATCCTGCAACCGCTTTGCAGTAAATTGACAGGAAGAAGCAAATCATTGGGCTACTTTACACCCTCAGGTGACATTTTCTCTTTAATGTCATTCAAGGTAGTTTATAAAGTCCAGAATTATAATCACGTACTGGATGTCTATTGTAAATCAATCAAAACACACACATTTCTGTCTGAATCTAAGTCATTAATTCAGTTTGGAGTCTTTATTTTAACAAGAATCACCTCAAGGAAGTTATCTTAAGACTTCACTGATTCTACTGGAGAGACATTGTGTGGTATATTGGAAAAAATAGGGGAAAATCCCAATTTCCCAGTCTAATTTGTATAAAAAACTAACCTAAAACTAACATGTGCAATAATAAGAGTTTTCTGGTACCAGGACTCCTTTTGATGACATCCATTGTAACAGGGCATGAAATGAACTGATTATTTTAAATCTATCAATTTTCCTTTCTGTTCTTGCACATGCTGTTTCATACATGTGTGAGAAATCTTCAGTAATTTTGATTAACTTCTGCTGGGAAGCTTGTTCATTGTCACAGGTCACACAGTGAGCTTTTTTAAGGCTTTATGGTTTCAGCTCTGTTTGTTGTCATTATAAATATGCTCCCTGTTTTCCATCTCATTTCCATGTTCAGGTTCTGGGGATTTTGTTTAAAAGAACAGGTCTGAGTTTGCATTACCACCTGCTAGCTGCATCTGACAATTCTGTTACAATTGCACAAACAAAGACTTAAAGAAAAGTGTGTTTCTCTGTCTCTCTCTGTGTTTTGTGTGTTTTTCCCCAAGAAAGGCAACCATTCATTACGATGACAAAGGGGTAAAGAAATGCATTATCATAATTAATCTTGTGTGAGACTGTGGGTGGCAGTTTCCACCCACCTCAGAGACTGACAGAGGTGTTAAATGCACAAAGTGTCTGTGCTACTGAGCAACTTTTTGCCTTTTTACCAAAACTTTGATTATAGACTAGTAAAGCTATGGGCTTTTCCAGCAATGGCTATAAGAAAGTACCCTGAGCACTTGTGACATGATCATTTTATGATTTAAAAAAAGTATAAATATTTGATTCATTCAGAGCATAGTGTATGTTTTAATACGAAATAAAATGCTTTTGTTTTTGCATAGCTTTGTGTTTCCAGCCCACAGCCAAATGTACTGTTTAGTTATTGAGAAACAAAACTAGTTGAGTTGCAATGCATCTGTGAGTTGTTCTTTTCCATATATATATTTACTTCATATCTTTAGGGAGTTTGGAACTAGGTTTGTCAATCCGTTACCTAATACTCAATTAACCTTCAAAAGATGTCTCCTTACTTGTTTTCGAATTCCTTTTTGTTTGTTTGACCATATAGTTTTTTCAATTTTTGCAATTCACTGCAAATGAACTGCACCCCAAATTTTATATTATACTTTCAATTTGTATCTGATACTATATGTTAATTTTTCAAGCGCTAGATGTAATGATAATTCTCTAATCCACTGGTCAACAGAAGGACAAGCAGTGGATTTCCAGATTAAAACTATGATTCATTGTTTTCGGATTCCTTATAGGTATTATACATTTGACGTCATTTTTTATTACAGATTATAGATCAGGAGTTCCCAAATGTTTTCAATTTGAGACCCAAAAATCAGTTTTAGGTTTCCTTGAGAACCATATTTTTAATACAGTATAAGAGTAACTGCCACCATACCTGCATTTTTACTCACTCCTCAAAATAACACTGAGTGATGGCTATTATACTACAGTATAGATAGAAACTGACAGACACATGAACCAAGCAATAAAAATGCCAACACACAAGGGTGACTTTTCCACTTTTTAAAAATTGCTCAGTCTTACATTGTGTCTTTTTCATCTTGTAAGTGTAGATCTCAGTCCAGTAAATTGTCATTTTGTTTGAGCTTAACAGCAAATTTTTGGTCTTGAGTGTCCTGGAATGTGCCAAAATTAGATTTACCACTGCCTTGTGGTTTTAAAGAAATTGTAAAAAAAATCACAAAAAAGACAAAAACAGCATAAAGGCCTTAAAAGATGTAAAAGATGCTAAACATGCAACAGGACAAAAATGACATAAAATATATATTTTTTAAAGTCATGAAAGATAGAACAATGTGAAAGATTGAAATGACATAAAAGACAAAGAAAAAACAAAAACATAATGGCATTGATTTAAATTTCAAATAAAGCAAAGTCTTTATGATTAAAATAATTAAGCAACTGTACGTGAATAAAATAATACAACAAAGCATTGAAACATAAAACCCAAAAGACAAAAGAAATATGTATATCATGACAAATCACCAGCATTAAATCCTAAAATATATACAGTGTAGTGAGAATTATTGACTTTTTTGTCCATTGTAATTCAGGCAAATTCACCTTATCTTTTAAATGTTACGTGTATTTATTCCAGTTTCTTCCCCTCACATGTCCTGGGATTCCTGATAATGTACAAATTTGATCTCTCTGTCTCTTTTTGCACACTTTAATGCAGCTTTCCTTTCACAGTCTGAGTGAGGACAAAGAGATGCAGTTGCGAGCAGTCTCTCAGCCCCTCTGTTCGATAAATAAACACTTCCCAGGCCCGGACCCCGGGTGTCTCTGCTGTTGTGAGACGGCTGAGTGCCAGAGCGGTTCTGTAGCTCTGCCTATAGCACATACAGAACCCCAGACGGACGGCCAGCCATGCATGAATGGATGAACGGATGGATGGAGTCACTGGGGAGAGATGAAATGAAGGGATGGAGATAGAGGGAGGGAGAGGGAAAGAGGAAGAGCAGTAGTGGAGTAGCAGATGAAACGGAAGGAGTGATAAAGGTGCTGAGAAGAAAAGCAGAGAGAAATGACAACGGAGAAGGAGGAACAGACCAGATGATGGGATGGATAAAGAGACAGTGACCATGGAAGCAGGAAGAGAAACAACAGAGTTTGGGTGGTTTGTGTTTGGAGGCCGGTGCAGTGTGATGGCAGATATCTGCATAGCGCATGGTCATCTCAGATGGTTTATTTATCCAAGGCCTCCAGACCAGGCCTTGGACCTCCCTGAGTTTGTTAGGCTTGAAGGGGCCCCCTACCACACAACCCAATTCCTTACATTCCACATTAGCTCCCATTTCCAGCTGCCTGTTTCGCTCCACGACTAAACCCGACCCAACCCAATCCAGGCAAACTATACCCAGTTCCTGCAAAGTGGAAAAGCAGGCTGACTGGTGACACTGAGAAATGTAAGCGCATTGTATGAGCTCATGGTGGCCAGCGTTAAACAGATGGATGAGTGGGTAGATCCAGTGTAGGTGCATCACTGAACCTCTGAAGAGACTGGAGATGTGAGGGTAAATGACAAGTTAACAACAGGAAACGGATCCTATCTCTGAACTGAAGTTCTGAATTGAAGAAGCTTCCTGGATAGGTAGCGAAATGTCTTCAAACCAAATTTCCAGTCCAGTCGACAGAACAAAAACCACACGCCTTGGAAACTGATCCTACATTTCAAGTCAATTAGTCAGATACACACATGTAATCTTTAAATCAATTTAAAGTGTTTAATTGCATTTTGATCTCTTCAGTTCCGTAATTGCTGGGATTTGATATACTGTATATCTAAAACAGCCAAATGGGTCAAATTTATCCAAGCGCCATTTCTGATTTACAAAATGTCCTCAGTTCTCTGTCATTAAGAAGTTCTTGTCACAACTTCTATCAGAAGTTTCAACTTTTAACCAGCTATATTTTGATTTATTTTTTTTTTTGTATTTTTATTAAATGTTAACAGCATGGCTCAAAAAGTAATGTACAGATATTAATTACACTTTCAGAATATGCTGGCGACTGCACAAGAAACAAATGATTAAATTTTGGGGTTCATCTGGATCCAGAAAGCTTTGAAAGCATTCATCACAGATTATTTAGAATGACGTCATTCCAGGGTCTACCACAGATCCAGACCAACATCCATAGAATCCTGATCTTAAAATGTCCCTGTCTCACACCTGGTGCTATACATGGTGTCAGAACCAAAAGTCTAAAATAACAGTGAAATTGGGCATTACAATAGAGTATATTTGTTTGTATCATGAATCTCTTTTCCTTTGTAAACTGTCAGAAATGACTTGTCTCTCAGGTCACATACAAATTCTCCCAGTCATCTGGAATTTATATAGACTACATTAAACTATAAGGAGCTTAACATAACACATACTGTGATACTTCAATTTTTTTTATTAAAACAGAGTAATAAGCAATTGAAAAATAGCTGGGGGTAAATTTGACTAATCAGCTGTTCTAGTGGTGAAGACCTTACTGTTACAACTACAATTGTAGATATGGGACATCATTTATAATGAAATATCTCAAAGATGTACTAGTGTCCCATATTAATTTTCCATGTGGGTATAGTTTTCTAAAAGTATCTTAGATTAATTCAAATATCATAGTGAAAAACAAATCCTATAGTTATTTAAGTCTAAGGAAGTTTAGTTTAGTTTAGTTTAGCTTAGATACAGTATGTCTGTCTCCATATGTCAGTGTGTGGAACAGCCACAACCTTCACACTATCTGCTTGGCAACGCAGTTTGTTTGAATTTCAGCCTATGTGAGTGCTTTGTGAATCACATGCTATTTTTATGTTACTTTAACGCACGCTTAAATGTTTTCCGGATCTGTTCCACAGTGTACAATTTATTAAATATGCATGTCCGTAACTTTGTCAATGTGAAGGGGTGTAGGAAAAAGTACATACAGTATGTTGAAAATTAAGTCAAATGAACACTTTGCTATGTATTAACAAATATTCTCATACATCCATCAATATGCAAGTTCCTTTCCATCATAAACAAAAACAGATAACATAATCAAGAAAATGAACAGCAGGCATTATACCACTGATGAATCCTCCTTTGTTGTGATATAAACCATTTTCAAATTTGTTTTTAATCAGTTCATTCTTAACACACTCCCAGTCTGTTTTTCTAAATCATAACATAACACCAGCTGGGGCGCACACTGGAACATTAGTCATACTCGTCATACTGCGCCAGGTTAATATCACTCAGAAGGTAAACCATGCATTTTTTTGTTGATCCAGTTATGTAACATCATCACTCACTTTCACACTGTATTGCGTATTCACACTTTTACATCATATGAATAGCTTTGTCATTAGCTGTGCATCAGATTTGTTCAGGTAATTGTGTGAATGTGCCACATTAAAAGGCCCACTTGACCAAACACTTATGGGATTTTTGGGATCTTCATTCTTCTTTAGGCCAAGTGTTTTACTTTGATTATTATGCAGTGGATTTAATGTGTGTATTTATGTATTTTTTCTGCATATACAATAAATATTTGTTGTAATGTACTTATTTGTATATTTGTACACCAATGATGACAGCTGCTAACATGATGACAATGATGATAATGATGTGGCTGCTGATGATGTTAAATAAGTATTTGCCTAAGAACTCATTCCTGCAAAATCTCTACTTATACTATATGCTTTGATCCATGGCAGTTTGATACATAATACTAATCATCACATTTACGACATTAGACATAAACTGATATCTAATCAGTTTAGATTAGATTAGAGTTAAACATGTCACAGAAAACCAACAAACTATAAATGAAAAGGAGACAGCAAACATACAATATAAAACAAAATCTAGAATCCATAACTCTACTCATCTGAAAGGGATTAAGAAGGAAGACATTTATATGACTGTAGCCCTTTTTTATCAGAAATAACTCAAATGAACACTGTAATATTAATGAATATATACGTGAATGCACACATTCCTCATCAACCACAACAAAAACAAACAAGTGTGTCTTAACTGATGGCCCCCGTATCCCACTTTCATAAAGGTTTTGATTATTTGCGCAAACACAATGGCAACTGCAAGATGAATATGCTGTATACTGTATGTGAAAAAATATCAACTTTGTACTAAATATTTTGGTCAGAGGTAGTTCAATACATAATACTAAGTGGTATATACTGTACAGGACTAGTCATAAATGGTGCAGCCTACATATCGTTTTATTGATGAGCAGACCTGTGTTAAAATTGTGTACATCATAACTTTAAAGTGTTTTTGAGACATATCGCCATTGCCGTTACATGAAATACATTTGATCTGAAATGACACTGTTGTGAAAGACTTAACTAAACAGTGACACCTCTCTGCCTGTGTCTCTCCTACTGTGTAAACAGTATTCATGGACTTAACAGCCTGTCAACACTGTGTGTGTCACTGACAGGATGAGCCTCCACCAACACCTATATTCAAATTGCTGCACTTACGCTTCTGATTACCTCAAATTAGCAGCAGTCATCAGACAAATGTCCTTCACAGCAGCAGAAGGTGACATTTAGCCGGGGGACGGCTGTGTAATCTGGTAGTGTTTGTTCTTCGCCCCCCATACTGTCAGGAGAGGGGCCAGTGTGTGTGTGCGTGTGTGTGTGTGTGTGTGTGTGGGAGAGGGGGGGGCTTACATTAACAAACCACTGAGACACTTGTAACTTCTTTTGTAGGAGATTAGAAAACAATCTGTTACAAACACTCCTGTGTCTTTCTTTTGATTTAAAGGAGACACATTGTACCCCTTTTTATCAAATTACTTTAATATTTACATGTCACTGAATTTTACATTTCAGCTCAGGACATCATAGCGATGCTTCATTCTACCATATCCATAAACTCATGGTTTTCAGCCCCGTACCCTATGAGCTGTTTTCAGAATTGGGTAGTACTCAAATGCATTTGCTCCATTACATGTGAGTAATTTTAATGAGAAAAATGGACTTCTGAGAGTAGATATTTTTAAGAATACTTTTTACTTTTAGTCAGTTACATTTGTGATGAAAAGAACTGCACTTTTACTCAGTTACATGTTGCTACATCTCAATGAGTAGAAGTATAACGAACAAATAATTTAAAAAACAAACAACAAAATATGTAGATAATCACCAAAAATCTCAAGAAAATTAACAAAAATTAACCAAATAACCAGCAAAGTGGAAATCAACCCAATAGAAAAACAAAACGAGCAAAAATGAACAAAATGAATACTTATATGAACACAAATCAACAAAATAAGCAATGAAATTGAACAAATTCAACAAGAGAAACAAGAGAATGAGCAAAAATTATTAAAATAATCAAAAAATGAGCAAGATAACAAGAAAGTCAACAAAATGAAGAAAAAAATGAGGAAAAATGGTCAAAATAATCAACTAAATTGATACTTACTGACATAAATTAGTACTTATTATTTATACTAAAGGCAATATTCTTATTTCCTCTTGGATAAATAACCTGTTAGAATACAATATATGAAACTGTAGTAAATTCAACATTATGTTGAAGTTCCTTACTTGACTACTTGAGTAGTTTTTAATGGCATATTCTTTTACTCTTAGTCAGGTACTTAGTTTTATGAGTACTTCTACTAGCTCTTGAGTCATTGTAATTATGAAGCAACAATACTTTGACTTGAGTACTGTTCCTGTATACTCTACCCAGCACTGGCTATTTCAGTATGCGTTGCTTTAAATGCAAATGAGCTGCTGTTAACCACGCCTGTTTCCGCTCTGTGCCATAGATCCCATCCTGTAGACTCCCTGGCACAGCATTGTATGATGTCAGGATGGTTTTGGTGGTTATGGCTCACTGAAGACAGTAACAGTATACTTGTGACATCACAAGTATCCAGAAGTCCAAATGGCTTGTTTTTGGTCATGTTTTCTTTAAAATGGCCAGATCTTTTTTCTCCTTGGGGTGATATACTTTACCATTATTTTCATTCATCATCATTATTTTAATAATAGGAAAGGACATGAAACCTTTCACAGTATGTCTCCTTTAAGGTTCCGAGGAGAGCAGCTTTCTCAACTCATGAAATAGCGCATGACAGGTCATGGAAACTTTTCAAAAGTCTGTTGAGATAAGGGTGGTGTTACTTCAAGGTGTTAAAAACTAAATATATATGTATATGCACATTTCTAAGCAGTTCCAGTTATATTTTAAGATGATTTTTTTATTGGTGCAAAGGGTTAGTTTTCGAGGGTGTAAGAAAACCTATCAACCTACTTTTAGAAGCTCTTGGTCACAAGAGGTTAAGTTACAGCTGTTAGTGCTAAAAAGCTATACAGACACACAGCTGCCTATAACATACTGCCCTGACAGCACAGACTTCAGTGGGTAAAAAGCTCTTTTAGGCCGTGCCATAAATAATATGAGGCTCCAAATCCTCATCCAACATCAGATTCCATGAGGTGATATGAGAAGTGTTGACAGATCTCTAATTCTCCCATTTTAAAAAGAAAAGCGCGTTTACATTCTTGCTTTAAATGGCTGAAAAAGCTGAATTATTTTTCCACTGATTTGGTGTGTGGGGATGAAACAGAAAAACTGAAAATAGTGTGCGTGCTTGTCGTTGTTATATCAATAGATGGCATGTGCGATTGCTCCTTACAAACTGGAGGGTCTGGCCACTGGGAATAATGTTCAGAGAGCGGGCAGGCAGCGTGTGTGTGCGTGCGTGTGTGTGTGTGTGTGTGCAGAGTTTATTGAAAGAGTTCCTCTCTCCCTCCCCCTCCCCGTC
>JAQQAE010002435.1:0-22315 GCA_029823295.1 Pseudamia nigra
TGCCGCAGATTGAGTTTTACAAGCTCAACTTCCGCGAGAATGCTCGCTCTCGCACGGACCATGGCGCCGACATCATCACCTGGCCAGCCCCCCAGGACAACAACAACAACAACAACAACAACAATACACCCCAACTATATGTCTCCTCCTTTTCTCATCACCACCACCCAACTCCCCACAGTGTCTCTCTCCATGAGTGGTTGATGCCTGCAGGCTGTGTCAGTCCTCCCTCTGCCACCTCCTTTGTGGACGAGGTCCAGGGGGAAAACGGAGCTCCTTAAAGGGATCCTGATCCAAACAAGCTCTTCAAACCCCTTGTAACTCCAATCTCTCCTTATCTACAAGATCAGCATCATTAGTATGATATTGTCATGCCTGTTCTCTCACATGTGAGGTCATCATCATGCAGCATTCAAATCCCGCCCCTGTTGAGTATAGACTAAACCTCAGTGGGAATCAGTTTATGAAGGGAAAGTCTTAGCAGCTTCTTCTGAGGAATCTTCCTGGTTTGGGACTGGACTTTTTCCCACTTATATCCTTTGTCATATTCCCGCTCCACATCCCACAGTCACTTCATTTCCCCACTGAACAGCTGGACTCACCTATGGCTTCTGTCGTGCACATCTTTGTGACTTTAACCAGTTTTTTCCCATAACCATCAACTCTCTGCTTCTGTAACATCATGTCTCCATTTTAGCCTCACTCACCATAAACACATAAAATCTAGACGACAAATATAGGCTGTTTAACTCTTTATTCTCTGTGTTTGTGATGATGTGTTTGAGTGACAACCGTCATGTAAAAGTGAGCTTCGGTGTTTCTGTTCCCCTCATCTTCTTTTTCGTCTTTCATTTTCTTTTGAGTTTGTTTTTGATTTGAAAAGAAAAAGTGTTTTGGTTTGTACCTACGTTTCTTCCCGTATTAGCAATACAGTGGGCGAGTCTTTTCTTTTCTGGATGGCGCTCAGAAAATGTCAGAAACACGCACAGGTTCTTGTATGCTGAGGCACACAGTGGAGGAAAGACGGAGGACGTGAGGTTGACGGGACAAAAGAAAAGGAGTTCGTGTTAAGTTCAGTAGCAAAAACGAAAAACAGAGTCTGAAAGTTGGGACTAGAAAGCCTGCTGAAGTAGTGAACGTAAGTCTGCATGGGAGATGAGGAAGATGTCAAATTGCTGCCCGATAGGACCAGTGTGTAGACTGGAAGGAGCTGTGTGTCTCGTATGTGCCTCCTGTACTTCTTTACCTGAAAACGACGCCGACAACACCACTGCTCAGCTCTTCCTGACTGAGAGACCGAACAAAAAACTGAACATCTGAGCTCACGAAGTAGAAACAAACCACTAGTACACTGGCGCCAAGAAACCCTGGAAATTCAAAATCCTGGCAGGTGTAGTTGTGTTGTCGTCGCTTTTCAGGTAATCCGTCGACAAAAGTATGCGTCGAGCATTTTTCTTGTTGGTGACGGTGCAACATGATGTGGCTTATCCTCTTCACTTGTAGCAATGTATTCAAAATGTTGCCTCCAATTGCCTTTAGAAAGCGCCGCCACATTGGACGTTAGCTTGCACAGAGCTGAAAGTGCACAGTGACCCCCAGTGTTGAGGTTTGGTACTGCAAGCCAGAGGTAATCCTCCTGCCGGACGGCCTGTTTCTAAAATCTAGCCAGGATGTGTGGGTTCTGGTGGTTTAGTCTCACATTTGCATTTTCAGGTCTGCATGAACTATACTTAGTGATATAATGGTATTTCTATTCCTTCAAGAAAAAAGTGTTTCAAATATATATTCTATATTCTAGTGCCAACGCGATGCTAAGGTTTCAGTTTTAATGCAAGTGTCCTGGTTTGATAGGATAGCAATGTTATTTGTTCAGTTTAAGCTAAACCAGTTATATAACAAATTAGCATCGAAAAAGTAGTTTAAAGTAGGCAGCACAAAATGTCAATGTAGCTGAGTTTCCCTACGTTGTAAAAACGGATTCCATGTGTCCCATGTGGAAATTGAAGCTGCAGTTCCATTGACCGACACCAGATGGAGGCATTTAGTCATTTACACTTTAACAATTCCATTCAAACCAATAGCAATCTGCATCTAGATGTGATATGACTCATCACAAAGTCCCATCAGCTGTTTCTACCTTCAGTGAGACAACATTCAAACCAATGAGAGCAAAAGCATTCACTTCCTGGACGGAGGCAAAAAAAAAAATCATAAATTTTGCACATTAAAATAAAAGTGTAGCTGGATATGGTGAGTAATATGCTCTAAGTTAAACCAGTCATATGCAAAATCAAAATTAAATTAAATATGTACAGTTGTTTAATGGACACATGTAATGTTTGTTTAGCAGATGAGGATAGTGATGCTCTCTAGAACCTTACACCTTTACATCGTTTATTGTTCACGCTGCTCAACTCATGCTTCATACACAATATTAATTTGAAGAAGGTGTTAAGACGACTAGACCAGCTATAAAACTACTCGCACCCAAAAATTAGCCTAAAACATGTGCTTTGGGACTTTCGCTAATTTGCGTAAAATAATTGAAGCAGGTCTGGATCCCCTGGGATCTGTTTTTAAAGAAAATATGTAGCATGTGTTGTTTTTCACATGGATTATTTCATCTGTTGAATATCTACAAGTTTCAATGAATTTTTCACCTTTGTAGGATTTGCTTTTCATGCAGAACCATCACGTAGGGAATATCACTCTCCTCAAAATAAGACAAACCACTTGTACAAGAATATGCTTTAAGTGCGTTTGTGAAATTGTGCAGATTTGTCAGAGTAAGTGGATGCATGTTGGGGACGTGACTTTTCTTCTAAACACTGACGCCCCCTGGTGTCCTCTGATCAGTGCATTTTATTGACAGAATAAAGGAAATGAAGTAAAATAAAAAATACTACTGAATACATAACTAGTGTTAACGTCATTTATAAGGGGGACAAAATATCCAGTACGATTGTGGCAAATTTTCAATCTGTTTTGCATGATTGGTTTTCAATCCACAGCGTTGTTGACTGTGCCTACACATCACAAAAATACAGAAACCATCATTTTAAAAATGAACTACACCTTTTAATATCTGAACAAAGACTCACTGTGATGAGTGGAGGTTTTAAACAAGGCCTCTATGACTTTATCAAAGAATTTTGATTTGAACAGAGCAATAGGTTCAGCTAGTTCCCCCTAAATCCATTTGATCATATGAGTAGCCCTTTAAATGACATGTATTCATTTGCAGATATCTGAGGGTGTGTCTGGTCATAGTTGAACGGCTTTTGTTCACGTAGTAGCTTCATCTTCGTCCTCGTGCCTGTTTGAGCTTTTACTCCCAGGATTTTACTCCCCACTACTCATGAGATTGTGTTACATATTACTGGCGGAAGCAGAGCGAGGACAGTGCGGTGTGGAGGGTCTGGTGGGATTTGGGTGGTGGGAGGTCGTGTGCAGCTTTTTTTTAGTCATTGTACCTTTACTGGTTTTTCACGGGAGGAAGCGTTTTATTTTGGCTCTTATGACTATTACTCTGATTCTTAGTAAACCGACTGTTGAAAAAGTCTGCCTTTTTGATTGGAAAGGGGCCAGTGAAGTTGAAGAATGTCTTTTGAGATTTATTGTACTAAAGACGCAACACTTTTGTATATGTATTTATCGTTGTGTTCCTGTAGCCTATCGGGAGTCGGGAGTTTTCAGTGAAACTCCCCTCCCCCCAAGAGGAGTTTCTTCTTAGATACGTGTGTCAAAGATTTGCACCGGTTAGAAAGTCAGCTGGAAATGTCATTATCCAAAAGAAACCTTTATTTAAAGCCCAGGATTTAGAACATGACGATGGAAGTGAAGTCCAGTCTTAAGAGATGAAACTAACAGACTGATGCTGATGCACCGGGGTCACATGACTCATCACCATTGTTATTATTTTTATTATTATTATTATTATTACATTATAGGGACAAAAGTACTGGGACATGGACATCCTTAGAATCACCGTTACGTATGAACTGATCCACATTAAACAGTGAAAAATGAGCAGTATAAGAAACAAAATGAATAATAACGATGCGAAAAGAAAACACTGAAAAAAAAATTAAGAATCTATCAACAAAAATGAACCTCATAATCAACAATTAATAAACACTATGAACAGAAAATGAATCAAGAACATTAATGCAAGTGAATATTATAATAAACACAATAAATAACAACACATACGGACAAAACAATGAATAAATCAACAGAAAATGAGTCAAATAATCAAGAAAATGAACTGAACATTAGATTAGATGAAACGGTGAGTTTGCTGCTTTTGGTAGTTTTAGTTTTTTCATTTTCTTGATCATTTCAGTAATTTTTTGTCGATTCCTTGATTATATCATTTATGTTTGACCGTTTTGTTGATTATTTAATTTGTCTTTTTTTTTTGTTCCCTGGTCATTTTAAATGATTTTCTTGATCATTTCATTCATTACATTCTCATTCGTTTCCTCATTTCATTGGTTGTTCTTATTCTTTTCTGTGATTTTTTTAAAAATACATTTGATTTATTAGTATATCCTCTGACAGACCAGTATTTCATGTCCCAGTACGTTGATCCATGATGACCCCGTGTGCCGGGGGTGGACAGAGGTCAGCGGGGACCCTGGAGACCCCTGTTTGTGGAATGATCGGCACGTTCGCACAGCGTCGTAGAGCTTCATCGACTGCTACTGCTCTCATGGCACACATGCTAGCTGTAACACTAGCTAATAATAAACCCACCTGCGGAGCATGCCCCCTACCACACAACGGGATGTGTTAGCGACATGTAACTATGTCATTTGCAACAAAAAAAAAAAAAACCTCTTTCTTTTTTTTTGTTTTTTTTTTTTTTTTTTTTTTTTGCATTAATTTGAACTTTATTTTTCGGTTTGGAAAAAGTGTTTCTTGTGATTCCTTGTTAATTAGTGATGTGATAATTAAACATGAAATAAAATCAACTAAAACTCCTTGGCGTGGTGTTCATGTAGATGTGAAGGACCTGCACACAGATCACATGTACCTCTACTGAACTAAATAAAATGTTTCATCCTCTCCAGAGTTATTTCTACAGCCCTGTTCCCACAAAAGTTCAGCCATTGTTTACAATTAATAACATGAAGGGGCGGCAATTTGCAAAACATCCATCCATCATCTTCCCCTTATCCTGGTCCGGGTCTCGGGGACGGCAGCCTAAGCTCAGAAGCCCAGACTTCCCTTTCCCCATCCACCTCATCCAGCTCCTCTGGGGGGACCCCCAGGTGTTCCCAGGCCATTCAAGAGACAGCGTGTCCTGGGTGTGCCCCAGGGCCACACGGCACCAGACCCTTAGGAACCTTCCTGCGGGTGGGGGGCCCACAGGAAAACATAGTCATAAGGGTTTTCTGAATCACTATTAGTTTGACCTGTCACCTAGGACCAGTTTGCCCTGGGAGACCCTACCGGGGGGAGTTGCCCCTGACAACATAGCTTCTAGGATCACTGAGGCACACAAACCCCTCCACCGTGATAAGGTGGAGATTCAAGGAGGGGTATTTGCAAAACAATGAATTCCATATTTAATCTATAGTAGTACAATGATAATAGATCAAATGATGAAGCTGAATGCCCATTTTGAAATGGATTCCAGCTACATATTTCAGAAAAGTTGAGCCACTGGCAGAAAGACTGTAAAAGATATGAAAATCTGAGCTGGTGGAACGTCTCACAGTGAATGAGGTTCATGGGCAACAGGTGAGAAACATGACTGGGCATAAAGGGAGCATCCTAGTGGGGCTGTGTGTCTGAAATAAAGACGGGGAGGAGTCAACCAGGCTGCACTTGAAAAGGAACTAAATATAAACCAAGTGCAGAAACATCACTAGTTTCTCTGAGTTTATTTAAAGGAGACGTATTATGAAAAATCAAGTCTGTGCTTTTTAACATGGTCAAACATGTTCCTACGATGCAGTATCGACAGTGTCCGTACAGGGACAAATAGCTTTTCTGATCCGGTTCAGCTGAATCTTTTCCCTCAGATGTGACGTCACATCTCCTGGCAATCATCTCAGCCTGAGGCCCAGGCCCCGCCCACCTGGACCCAGGTCAGCACTGGACACGATTCCCTTCACACCAATTCATACCAGTGTCTTGTCTCATTTGCATAAGCCACACACCGAGAACTGTGATTGGTCCGACCGTGTTGTCGCCCAGAAAAACAAACAGCCAATCAGAATGAGGGGTGGGGAGGGGCCAAAACCGTACTTATCCAACCAAAGTTCAGAGAAGGGAACAGAAAACAACACTGAGAGGGATTTAGACGTCATATTTAATGTCCAGAAACTATAAATGTTATGCCAGAAAATGCACCATGTCTCCTGTCCTCACGTGTCCGTTGGTCTGCAAGTGACTACTGCAAAACACTTTGTGCACATGGACATTGAATGTTTCATTCCACCACGTGTGATGGTGAGCTGAAGTCTGCGTCCTGGTGAAGACGAAGACATTTTCAATTCACTGTATGAAATGGATGGAAGGATTCCCTGACAGTAGAACAGATAAAATCCTACAACTATCTGAAGACAGTTGACGTGGACACATGCCATCACTACTGTTTACTTGTTTACCTGAGATTATGTTATTTTTATTTATTATGGTACAAAAAGGCGAAGCATTACTTCAGACATGCATTTCATTCACATGCTGGGAGGAAGTTTTTAATCAGTTATCGCTGAGTCCACTGGCCGATTTTGAGCATCAAGAACGATATTGTATGTTTTCTGTAAATGAACTCTAAATGCATCAGTTTTTACCTTTAGCATGTACACTCATGAGCCAAATTATTAAGAAAAACGAACAAAACAAAGAAACAAAAAGAACAAAATAATTCACGACATGAGCAGAAATGGACAAAATAAGCAAGAAAGTGAAAAAATTAACAGCAAATGGAGACGGCATGTGTCATAAATGGAAACTATAAAGCTACCAGGGTTTTGTCATGGTTAAATATGAGGCAGAAATCAGACAATTAAATCAATAAATAAATTCTAATGATCAACCTTAAATGAATTTGTAACCATGTCCTGACACTGTTTAAACAACACAGGAGAGTCACAGCCTCAGGACAGGACTCCGCAGTCTACCTGCATCTCAAAGACATGAAACACTCCTTTGAGGACAAGAATGTCCAGATCTTGGCCAGGGAAGACCGGTGGTTTGAACGGTGAGTGAAAGAAGCCATTTTTGTGAACAGGGAACGACCCTCTCTGAAAAAAGGGGGAGGCCTATGATACCATCTTTCACCCATTTACCGCTCAGTGCTGGAATCTTTAACCAGCCAAACTGCAGCAAAATTCCTTGGCCACTCACACCCCCTTGTGTCCCCATCCACAGAGTGAAACCGTCAACAACCCTCCCCCCACACCCAAGCATTGTTCAGGGACAGAGACCCTAACGACTCTGTAACGACCCTGGCCGAGGTGAAACTACACCTTTTAGGAGGAAAGGGTGGAGTCCTGAAATACAGAGTATAAATTCTGGTCGCCCGCATGAGTTTATTTAGAACTATAGAAGCTTCCTGGATAGGTAGCAAAATGTCTTCAAACCAAATTCCCAGTCCAGTCGACAGAAGGAAAAACCACACACCTTGGACCTATGACCTGGATGACTGAGAATCTTCACAGACATCCTCCAGCAGGAGGCAGCAGAACACTCATTACTATATCTACTGAAGGAAAACGCTCTCCTCACCTGAGTAAAGTTATTTTATCCCCTAAACAACCAGTAACAAACATCCTCTTGTGTCCATCCCATAACCTCAGAATCATCACATCTGCTTTTTTTAATTCCAAAGATGCTGCAGCATCAAACTGAAGGTTTAAACCATGTCACAAATACTTCACAACTGTCACACAACACATGTGACATGACTGATCCAAAGACAAATGAAGGACTCGAGACATTTACTATAATAAAATGACTTTTTTTACGACCGAGTGTTATGAATGTGTCGTGTTGTGCTCGTTTTTCTACGTTGTTGTGCTGCACTAACAAGTTGATGATGTTGGTGCAAAGTAAATTCCTCTGAAATGTTAGTTAGTGTGCAGGTTGTTTTGTATCCATGGTTAAACAGTACATGTGTTATTCAGAAACATCGTCATCAGTTAAGCCATGAAGAAGAAAAGAAAACACATTGGATGAATTTATTTGACAATTTTAAAATAAAAAATAAAATAAAAGTATATGTGTTGAATTTTTCGTATCTGTTTCAGGTCAGTATGTATAGTTAAAATAAGCTGCACAAGGACCCTGTTTTTTTAAATAAATAATGACTCGTTAAACATGGTCCTTTGACACAGTTTACACCAACGGGCAGTAAAATGGAATCAGGTTGATCTGAGCCTTTCGGGTCTCACGTGTCCCCTGAATGTGTCTTTAACTTTAACTCAAAATGTCTAAGACATCATCAATCTGTCCATGTAACATGTACATCAGATGAACAGGGGTCCGCACATGTGGGTCTTCAGCCCCTCAAACTGGTTCCTGTGGCTTTGTCTCGTGATGGAAGTGACATATGAAATGTCAAAATGAAAAACATAAGCATGACATCAACAACCACAATAAAACATTAAGTACGTAATGAAGAAAAAAGATGGAAAAAAGGAAAATGAACAAATGAGTAAAACAATGAATATGGTCAGGACAAAACTGAACAAAATAATGTACAGTGTGAATGAAATGAGAGAAATGAACACAATACTGTATGTTAACACAGTCAAAATAATGAACAAAAAATAGCAAAATAACCAACAATATTTTACATAGCATTAATATTTATTCACTAAATTTATTAAAAAAAATGAATGAAATGATAATCAAAATGAACAACAAATCACTAAGTACTTAACAGTAATGCATAAAGTAATCAAGTAAATGTTGCCAGATAAAATGTGCATCATACGTCAAGTAGGACATAAAAGGGTCAAATATTTTTTGTGTCTCTGAACTCATGTATTTTACTGTCTGTCTAAAAATGGCTCGACCAGAGGTAGTAGTACTCATGTACTTTTACTCCTTTACATGTACTTGAGTAGTTTTTTCAAGAACATGTACTTGTGAGTGTGTGTCTTTTTATTCTTACTCAGTTACGTTTGACCACAGATCAGTGTAAAATATACCAAAAAAACAATTCATTAAAAATATGATAATAGTAAAAATATCAAATAGGAATAAATATATCAAAGTGAGCAAAATGTAAAAAAAAAAAAAAATCACAACAATAAACAAAAAGAACAAAAAATGAGTGAATTAAAAAACTAGGAAATAGGAGCAAAGCACAAATGACCAAAATAAGCAAAAATTAACAAGATAACAAAAAAGAACTTGGACAAAAAAGTCCACAAACTGAGCAACAAAAAAATGAACAAAAACAGACAGAAAAGGTTTTGTTAAAAGTTAAACCAAAACTGGATGACAAGCAAAATATGCAAGAAAATGAGTATAAGTGAAAAATCTGTAAAACAACACTAATAAAAACAAACAAACAAATTAACAAGTAAGATAAAAAAAATAAGTAAAATATGCTCAACATATCAGGCTGTAATAAATTCCACATTATGAACTTACTACTTGAGTAGTTTTTAAGACACACCCTTTTACTCAAATATTGATGTTTAGGAGTACTTCTACTTTAGTTCGAATGTAACGATACGTGTAGTTGAGTACTGTTCCTGTCTGCTCGACTGACTAATGAGCTGTGATTGACAAGTGACGCGTCCTGATCATATTTCCGTGATGTCATTACTATGTCTGGCCAGCAGGGGGTGGTGTTAGTCCGTGGGGACTGGAGGACCTCCCGTGTGTACATCAGAACGTTACTGATCTCCGTTTTCCTTCCGATTCTTGTTCTCTGAACATTTGTGTGCTCATTGAACTCACTTGTACAACCGTAAAATTTGCCGAAACCCTGAAATAGACAAAAGTCTTCCCTACTTCCCGTCATGGGTCGTTTTATTATGGTGCACGTCCGCTGTTTTGTCGACAGGAGGCAGTAGGGGGCACTGTCCATCCTCCGTTTCCTCTAAAGAAGAACACGGTTACCGTGGCAACGTCAACATCATCTTTAGTTGCTTCGTGGGCTGCTTCCCCCAGTTAACTTTACATGTGTTTTATTTGATCAGATTCAACTTAACTAGACACCAGCTTCACTTCAACAAGCCTCGTGTTAAACGACCAACACAACGACCAGCGGATTCTCTGGAAAAGGTACGATACCGCTGCAAGCGACAGCATGCTAGTCCGAGCTAACAGCCTGCTAGCGCTCGGCTTGTTTTATGGCATCTGTACGTTGTGTAACAAGGTTGAGAACCATATTTTAAATTGTTTTAGCATTAGCGCCAGACCACAAACGCGTACTGATTCAAAGGCATAACTTAGACAAACGAGCCCTTTTGTCGGCGGTAAGTAGCGGTTAGCTTACGGCTAGCGCATAAGTGAAGATGCAATAAGGAGCTAATGCTAACCCAGTGTAGTAGAAGGTACAGTAATACTGTCCTAAAGTACTGCAATACCATGTCAAACTACACGTCAGAACGGAGTTAAAATACACTGGGACCGGATGTTGTGATATTCGTTTTATTGCTGAGTCATCATCAATCCCATTACTGTTATCTTCAGTCTTTAATAGTCTTCTTCCACTTCAGTATGTTTTTTTTTGTCGTGAAACTACTAATTTTTTTGTCCGATTAAAACCATTCAAACTTCACATTGTTCATCTTATTCAGTTAATCTGTGATATTGCTTTTCATAATTCTAACCTTTATCATTTTTAAAATATTTAGCTTTTTTGACCATTTTCCCCCCATAACAAATGAATGGAGAACTGTAACGGAATGTGTGGTTACCATGGTAACGACCGTGCTCTGATCCATTGATTACTACTCCACTGAATAGTTCATTCAACTCTTGCACTTTTCCAGCAAATTGAACTATTTTCAATCAATCAATCAATCAAACTTTATTTGTATAGCCCCAGTCATAATCGCCCATTATATTTTGACTCATTGAATCCTACGTCATCTCTTCACAGATTGAACATTTTCTAGTTTTATGATATAATGTTTTGACTAAATAATATTCTGCGACAGAAAATGATTTACAGTAACTCTAACATCATTTGTACTTTTGGTTTCGACATATATTTACTAAAAATAAACACAGTGATTTAAAAAAAATAAGAAAAGGAACAAGAAGAAGAATGGAGAAAAATGGATGAAACAAACAAGAAAAAATGTATAAAATTAAACCCAAACTCAACAAAAACGAACAAAATGAGACTCAAAGTCAACCAAATAACAAATAAAATGTACAGAATTCTAAGAAATTACACAAAATAAGAAGCAAAACAAACACAATAATTAAGGAAACAATCAAAAATGAATAAAATAAGAAGCAGAATGAGTAAGAAAAAATACAGGAAGTAATTAAGTAAATGTGTAAAATGAAGTGAATATGTAGAAGTAAGTAGAAGCTAAAGCTATTAAATTATGTACATGATAAAAATTAATATTTTCATATTCATTGTACTTGAAGTAGAACAAAGCTACAAGCTTATATGAAATTCCTGTTATTTAAATAAATGAATAACTATTGGGACATGTGTGATACAGGTTTTTGGTCAAACCGCCCACTCGTTTCCACCCTGCAGCTTCACATGCATGAGGTGTGTGTGCACTGGTTTCAGGCGTCATGGCTGGTCAGCGGCCTCCCTCCAGCATGGGCAGACCCGTGAGCCGGAGTGGATCTGTGGTCCCCGGGGCCGGAAGACCTCCCACTGGCATTCGACCTCCTCCCACAGCTTTACGTGTTGGAACGGGGGTAAGTTAAGTCTGCAGGATGATGGAAACATGTCGCTGTCGAAGTATCCTTGCACATTTAAGATGATTGTTAAAGATGCACCAGTTAGAATCGCAGAGGTTCTAATGCACTTTCAAGCAGTTAATGCACACAGAAGGTCTACATATGATGCAAATTGTAAATGTTGTTTCCTATTGAATTATTACGACATAGTGGTGCTGTAGTCATGACTACCTAAACTAAACACAGCAAGGTCACTATAGAAACCAACTTCAATTAATTGATATCCATTTCATTAATTTTATTTGTGTTTTTTTAACCAAAAATTTAAAACAGCTTGGTAGAAAATGGATGGATGGGAATCATTTCGCACACAAATCAAACTGAAAAGTCACACAAAACACAATGCCAATTATTTGCATGTCTGTATGTGGGTTTGAGTGAGCAAACTCAGCAGTGTTATTTCAGTATATAACGGCAGTGTGGGCTGCATTACACATGACTAATAAAACACAATTAAAATTTATTATAGCCTGAAAAAAAAGTGTAAGGAGTCAAATCTCATGTCTGTGTCTCATCCACACAGTGACACTCATGGCTCTGTGCCATTTTGACATGGTTATTTTCTGTAAACCTTCCTGCTGGTAGTTGGTTTGTAACTTTTCTCAAATGTCAGTTTCTGCTTAGTTTCATAGCATAGTTTCACATTTACACTTTATTTAAACAACACCACCGTCTCAGAGCAGATGAGTCAGCGGTTTTAAACTTGCTGAACATGTCATGGCAGCTCTTCTGTCCATTCACTATACATTGAGTTGAGTATGACAGTCCCAATTCAGTGCATGTTTCATCCATGTTTTTAACATCTAAGACTACTGGCATCAAGTGTATCATTATGCTTCAACATATAAATGACAATTTAAGATTTCTATGTCACTATCTTGAATCATAATGATAAAGGCCCAATCAGGCTTGTTTAAAAGTGATGCATCTTCATGCCAAAATGACATCAGCCCAGCTTGGTCATAACTATTATATAACTGTACTATTCTTTTACATAAAACACAAAGAATTACATTCATATGCAAGAAATACTACTTATTAACATACACCATTCAAAAAGTAATTTATACACATTCTTATATCTTCCTCACCTGCTGCTGAAGTCAGTAGTAAATCAATTGAATTGATGGCCAAAATAATTAAACAGAGCCATTAATTAGGTCATCACAATAATAAAAAGCATATTGTCTGTAGCCTCTCTGAGATAAACCCCTGATATTTACAGTGTCTGGCTCTGCCCCTGATCATAGCCAAACAATGTTGTGTGCCATCCTGTTTATTAGTGTATTTTCAGATGGACAGTGGAACAAAGCGTGATTTAGAAGTTGTGAAGCAGCTATAGGCTTAAATCTGAAATGGACTCAGATATGTATACAGAATGAAAATAAAACTGAGACTAGTGAATTTAAGAAAAATGCATATAGTATATGTGATATAGTTATTTTTAATTCCTATATCTGTCTGGGGTCTAGGAGACATAAGGTTATGGTCTCTAGTTCAGATCTCACACATGTAAGTTGTGACAATTTTTCCAAATATTTGTAATGAAACCATAACCAAAGAATTCATTGTGTAAGTTAGAATAAGTTGCTCAAGATACAAACTATAAAATGTCCACAAACACAACACTATGTTAAACTTACAGTTATGTTACAAGGCAGACAGTAAACCACAGAGGTTTATAAAGAGATCAGTCACATAACAACATGTTTCATACGCACGATAAAATCAATAATTAGCACACATTATTTTTCTAAAGTTAGTCTCCATGAAAATGTGAATGTAAAGTGTCAAATATTCATGAAGACTGCACTTCAAACTTAAGGTAATATAAGTTCTAAAAAAATAATAATCACACCATTTAAGTGCACTTGAAGCCACCAAATGCCACCCATTTTTCAGCCTTATCCCGGGGGGGACAAGCCCCCGGACCCCGATGCACAGCGATGCATTCAGTGTCATGATTACTCTGTATTAAGTCAGTACAGGCTACTTTTTTTTCATCTGGCTACTCAAAAGAACTGGGACAACTCTGAAGTTTTTCCTGACATAACATTGTAACTATCAATAAATACATGGATTTATTTTCTCTTCATGTTATTGATTCATTTTTGTGCAGATGGTTCCAGGTACAAGTAGCAATCCTACGATGAGAGGTGCCATCCCCATCGCTACCCCGGGGGTTCTGTCAGCACAGATCAAAGTGACTGACCGGCCGGTGACCCAACAGGGACTCAGTGGGATGAAAACAGGAATGAAAGGTAGGTCTGAAGTGATTCTGGTCACGTGAATAAACTTTCATAATCCTCCTGCATATTCTTTGTAACACTGTGTCTCTTTGTCTCCGAAGGACCTCAGAGACAGATTCTGGATAAGTCTTACTACTTGGGCCTCCTCAGGTAACACACAACTCTTCTGTTTGCCACCACAATTATTTTACAGGCTTTCTTTCATTCCTTAAAAAATTGTACGAGTTGAAAATCCAAAGGATATGAGTTTCAGGACTTTTAATCTATTAAAAAATGGACAGAAGTTAGTGTCACTTTTATACGGTCTTGGTTTTAAATGTGATGTTGGTCCAAATAGTTTTACTGATAACACTTTAAGAAGAAAACCATAGCTCCAGTGAGCACTCGTGATACATTTTTAGAGCAGCCACACAACACTACTCTCAGCTATTGTGTCACTATGTGTTATGTGAGAATAATTTACACTGAACAAAAATATAAACGCAACACTTTTGTTTTTGCTCCTATTCTTTATGAACTGAAATCAAAAGATGGAAGACTTTTTCTATGTTCACAAAACGTCCATATCGCTCAACTATTATTCACAAATGTGTCTTAATCTGTGTTAGTGAGTGAGATAATCCATCCACACAAGTGTGGCATATCAAAATGCTGATTAAACACATGATTATTGTACAGGTGTGTCTTAGGCTGGACACAATAAATGTATACATATCACATAATGTACACAGATCACATGTGCAGTGTTCTACCTGTGTGTGTTAATGCTGTGGTTGTGTGGTTAGGAGTAAGATCAACGAGTTGACCACAGAGACCAGTAAACTGCACAAAGAGATCGACAACTACAACCAGGAGAATTCTGTGTATCTGTCCTATGAGAAGAGGTGAGCACACACAAACCAGCTACAAGAGGTGAACTCTGTTCCAAAAAGATGAGTTGCTCGTAAAATGTAAAGAAAAACACCACTGATCATTTGCAAAGAACTGAAACTCGGCATTTAACTGGAAATAGCACAAAGACAACGTGGCAAATGTTGAAATGGAGAAATGTTATTGTATTTTAAATTTTAGGCCAGCAACATGTTTCA
Source organism: Pseudamia nigra (assembly GCA_029823295.1). NCBI lineage: Eukaryota > Metazoa > Chordata > Actinopteri > Kurtiformes > Apogonidae > Pseudamia > Pseudamia nigra. Next base: position 15,248 of record JAQQAE010002435.1, read on the forward strand.
AAATTTGAATCCGTGGCTAAAAATGCAGTAATCGTACTTAAAAGCATTCCTGAAAGGTTAGGTTCACAAATAAGTGGGTTAACAGGTTTGTAACATGAGTGGGTATAAAAAGAGCATCCCAGAGAGGCAGAGGTCTCTAAGGTAACGGTCCACAAATATATAAATATTTTTTAAAAAGGTGGATTTCATATCTTACACTTTGTACCGTAATATCATGAAAAGATTCAAAGAATCTGGGGAAATCTCTGTATTGAAGGGATAATTAAACCCAGTACGAGATGAGCATCGGGGTAGCAGGTAGCCTAGTGGTGCTACTTCAGCCAGTGTCAGCCCTGCCTACGTGAGACCCAGGCTCAGCTGGCAGTACCCGGTTAGCACCCCTCACTCAGGGATATGAGCACCACTGCCTGGTGGTTTCCCATTGGTTTGGGAAAGACAAAGGGAGCAAACCCTGACAGAAAATCAGGAGTGGATCCCCTACGGCGGTTGGTCGAACACTGTGACACCTTGAGGAAACTCCTGCAGCTGCACTGAAACCAGCTGTATCAGCTCGTCCTTTCTGTTTAACAATGCCAGCAAGAGTCTGACAACTGGACCCCAGGATCTCCATAACCTTCACCCAGGACCTCCATAACCTTCACCCAGGACCTCCATAACCTTCACCCAGGACCTCCATAACCTTCACCCAGGATCTCCATAACCTTCACCCAGGACCTCCATAACCTTCACCCTGGCGTGTGTCCTGGAGAGGTCATTCCAGTGTCACTGTCCTAGCGACAGAAACAACATGGGAGACTCTTATCACAGACCAATCCACGGTGCAACTACCATAGTCCTCGGAGACTGACGGATGCCGACAGATGAACATGGTCTTTGGGGCCTCAGACGGCACTGCATTAGAAACTGACATGATTCTGTTTATTGAGACGGTTCATCATTGCACCACAATGGACAGTTTAGTCTACCATACAAAGAGCAAACCCTGTAGAAACCAGATCCAGATCCTTATCATTGTCTGGGCTCATTTCAGATGGACTGAGGTGCAGGGGAGAGTTACCCCGTGGTCTGAAAAGCCGGTATTTGGAATTCTTGTTGGCTATCACAGATGCTGTGAAAGAAAAATACAATTTCCTTTTTTTAATTTCAATTTATTAAGGACAGTGTGCACTTACATAAATCATTTGTAGGAATGAAAAAATGTACCCACCAGATTTGGCTAAAAAATAATTTCCATGTGTAATCTGTACAAAAAACAAGCAATACTGCAATACAATGACATTTCTCATGTACATTTGCTCTGTTGTTGAGATTTTATATGTTGTTTTTGTGCCATTTTTAATTCCATATGGGGGTTGTAATGTTTGCAAGTCATCACATTCTATTTGATTTACCTTTTACACAGCATCTCAACTTTTTTGGAAACAGTGTTATAGAATATAAGTGCATGACATTATCTGTGTTGTGTCTCCTGCAGAGCTGAAGGACTGGCTGCAGAGATTAGAGATCTTCAAGGGCAGCTCGCAGATTATAACATGGTAACAACTCACATGCAGGCTCATTTAAGGTTTACTTCGTTCAGCATAAACACAAGGAACAAAAAGAATAGACATTAATTAGTCGTTTTTGTAGAGTACGGTCTTCTGTGTGGAGGTGTGTGAGTGGTGGTGGGGGGGTGCACTGAAACAGATTCCATGAAAGTATCCAAATCTAAAATCATCTTCCATGTTTGTTTTGACACAGTGACTCCCTCTAGAGCAGAGTTATGGTCGATGCTCCAGTTTGACATAAAACACATCTTATTTAGAAACACTGTGGAAGTGTGTAAGATCAGTAAACAGTCACTTTTAAGTGATGTGTGCTGTTCGAACAGATCTGAGTCGTATGTGTCCACAATCAGAAGTGTCTGCAGTCAGAACATCAGTCTCATTCCACCAAGACTGATGTGATTCCATCAAACAGGTCATGTGTCTGCTGCTGTAAATCATGTGTGTCCTAACCTGGTTTCTTATTTTCATTTTCGTAGCTTGTGGACAAGCTCAACACTAACACAGAGATGGAGGATATGATCAATGACTACAACGCTGTAAGTACGCCACGCATAGTGCTTCATTATCACTAGAGCTGCACCTTCTGCTTTTGGTGATTCACTGAGTATCTGTTTTGGCAATAAAACAATGTCAAAGTGTTTCTCAAAGCCTCAGATCACACCCTCACATTTCCTCTTTGGTCTCCAACGCAAACATTCAGTTCAAAACCAGAAATATATTCACATTGAAGAAGCCTCAGTCAGATTTGGATTCTTTTAATTAAAAAAGTATTGTTTTTACAACTAGAATTCCAGTCATTCATATTATCATTGATTTAGTAATGGACAGAGTTCCATTTTAACATGATAGTCCACTGCTCATGAAGAACACAAAGGTCAAGTGAAACAAAACAAGAGATCAGTGATGTCTGAATTTACACAAATGTATTGTTAAAGATATTTAAGATAGTCAGGGGACTATATCTTGCAACCAACATACTATAAAACACTTGCTTGTCTTTGTTTTCTTTTGTTTGTTTTCTAGTTGAAAGCCCAGAATGACAGTAAGGCTGAAAGCATCGATAACATCTTCACTGAAAGGAGAGAGTAAGTACTGACAAAACAAGTGCAGGTTTTCTAAGTAATGAGCTGGAAATCCAATCAACATTAACTGATAAAATCACTATGACCACTGGACTTGACAGTATTCACATTATACTGATATATCTTACACAATCTGTTACTCCTTGAAAGCAAACTCTACTTATGTTTAAGATAAAGAATAATTTTTCTATCTCTGTGTCTTTGTGCTTATCTGGAAAAACCATTTAAATAACGTTCAGTTGTGTGTATATACAGTTTAAGAATAAATCAGATGTCTAACTTGCTCAGTTACATGCAGGTGTTACTCTGATGCACTGTGTGTTTGACATAATATTTATATTATGTAGAGTTAGTACTTCTGCAGTGTTTCCACAAAATGTGTTACTAATGGGCAACAGTGACGTACAGTATGTTGTGCAGTGATACTGAACTAATACTAGGTAATAAATCCAACCTCATAATGTGGTTTGATCGGTTTATGGCTTGTACAGGCATTTGTTTGTTGGTATTTGTAGTGGCTTCGATGTGTTTTAATACTGCATTATGACCAGCGCTCGACACCAACAGAGTAGATAAAACGCTGAAGTAGCACATGCCATCAGGCTCAGTCGGATACGTACAGTGCCTGTTCATCAGGAATCCATTAGATGTTCACTGTTTAAAAGTGATATGCTCTTCCAAGTTGTGAGGACTCACATTTTACCCTCGTCATATAATAAATGTCGTCCAGTATCTTCTTGATACTCAAACTATTTCTTGAACTGCATATAAATTCCCCTCAGTTGCATCTCACTCTTCTCTCTTGACGTACGGATCCTCAAAGTATTCATCCTCACCTTCCTCATCTGCCGCTAGCTTCTTGCCCTTCCCTTGCTGAAATCTGTACGTGTGATGGTGGAAACGTCTCCCTGTCTCCGAGGCGACCGTCGACACAATAATGTCATCGCCGTAGGCGTCGTTTGCATGCTGCAGGCGCTGGTGACGGTAGTTGTAGAAAAGCTTGTACCAGGACGGTCCCTTCACAGCACACACGATGAGCACGGAGGTGGCCACTGCCAAGGCTGCCACGCACACTGTAAACTTCCACGTGTTGCCGAGCACGGGTGTGGATGAGTGGTCTAGTAGAGTGAAAGAAGACTGGATGTTTAGATATTTAATGGTATTGTTAAGATGTGGAAGGGATTGACCTGTCTCTACCCACCTCTGTTCAGACTCGTGTCCAGGATGGAAGGTAACGTAGGTCGTGGCTCCGTCACTGCGACTGGTTCTGGTGAGTTAGTGCTGGATGAGGGAGATGACGGGAAACACAGAGCTGTAGCTTCTAGAAGATCAGTTCCGCTCAGCATGTGTGGCGATGCACAGGTGGCATGAGGAGCAGCTGTTAAAAATGTCGAGGACACAGTGAATGATGAAATGTTCTTGAAGCCCTCGTTCTAGTCATTATGGATACTGGTTTCATCCTCATACTTGTCCTGCAACACGATATGTTGAAAGTCCTGAACCAATTCACTTTGATATCTTCATCCTGTGAACTTTTGGGATAGGTTGTGCAATAACACATCTTTGAAAGAGTCTCTGAACCAATCTAGTTGAAGATTTTGGGAAAAAAACACCCATAATTCTGCTATTTTTCACCTGTATCTTTCAGCAGATATCTTGATTTCTTTCATAACAATAATCAAAGTAAAGGTTATTTTCCATGGCTTTAAATGATGAGGGTTGGAAGCAGATTTCTAGTTGGCTCTCCTTATTAAACATCTCCTTAACAACAACTGGCTGCATTCATCACAAATCCAGATGTCATTTCCATATGTCATTTAATTGCTGTCCTCACCTGCATCACATGATGATGACTTAGAAGGGATCCTCATCCCAAATTTAGTTTATAATAGAATAAAATGAAATTGATCGCTGTTGTCAGATATAGAAAGAAATCATGTATCTGTCACTGGTGTGTTAAGGCATGTTTTGGGTTAGTAAAGCTGAGTTTTTAATTTCTTATTGAGACGGAAGGGATTTTCGAGGAGAATGTGCCTTCACCTAACCCCTCCTGTTGATTGACATCTTTCACCAATAACATCCTTCAGGTCAAAGTGAGTCAAACACACCAGATGTGCATGTCTACTCGTAGCTATTTTATTTAATAGAGTTTATGATACCCTGCAAGACAGATCAACTGGTTTTAAGAGCACAACACAATAAAAAAAAACAAAGTCTGATACATTACGGATGTGTGAAATGTTTTTGATGTTATCCACTGGATGTTAATACTGTATATAATCCAAGGTAAAGTAATGAAGAGTGAATACATGTCATTTCTCATAATGGATAAATAAAGTTTGTTCTATTCTCTCTATAAATACATTTGAATCGCTGAACATCAAACCCAAAGTAATTGATCAATAAAAGCATCAGACAGTATTAGATTACTATCTGTTGAGCTGTTACTTTCCATCAAATGTACCATTTCCACTTAAATAGCCTTATAACAGCTGTCAGTCACTATCAGTTTTTACCAGTATTTATAGAACAGTCTGTTAGTGCATAGATGCTATAATGTAAAGTACAATTAAAATTCTACTTCCATGTCTGCTCATTGACAGAAATGACACTGAGACTGAGACACATGTTCAAACATTAGCATCCAGTCTACTGGATACTCTTTAAAAGTGTGGATTCTTACCAAAGCTGACGCCTGCTGCTGTGACTTCTCGAATGCTTTGCAGCAGCTCACAGGAGCAGTTCCAGGGGTTTCCCTGAAGATTCAGCACCTAAAACAACCAAACAAGTTCAACTCAGGAAGTGACTCATCTGTTTAAAATAGCCAAACAGACTTTCACAGACATATGCTGCACATCATATATGTGTTTCAGACTGTAGAAGGCAAAGGATGTATAATATTTAACCAGACTATATTATAGTTCAGAAAAAAGTGAATGTGGTGCTCACTTAAGTACAGCGTAGGGAATTAGTGAGAGGATGTGAATTAGCATGTGTTTACCTGTAGAGCCTTCAGCCGGTGCAGTAATCGTTGAGGCAGACGGGTCAGCTGGTTGGAGGACAGGTCCAGCGCTCGCAAAACATTCAGGCCAGAAAAAGCCTCAGGGTCCAGGCTGCATCACAACCAGGAGACGTGCATAGAACCTCTATCATTTTACTTATCACTCCCTATGAATCTGTGGTTTTTTCACAGTTCACTTGGTTTACACACATACCTACCTGCTAATGTTGTTCATGGACAGAGACATCACAGTCAGGTGTGGGACCACGCAGAAGTACCTGGGAGCAATACTTTTCACAAGGTTGTCATCTAAGTGAAGTTCTGTTAGGTTGGTGTAGGTAGCGAGTGCTAATCTGTCCGAATCTGTCAGAGTGATCAGGTTCCTCTTCAGTAGGAGTTTAGTGACAGAGAAGCTGTTGTCACTGGGTGGAATAACTCGCAAGAGGTTGTTGGTCAAATTCTGTACGGGCTGACAGATGGACAGATGAGAGAAGATAGAGTCGAAGCTCAGTGTAAGAGAATCAGCTGAGTAGAAATCTGTAAGGGTGTCTTCTTATTACCTGCTCACACTGTTGTGTAACCTCTGCATTATTACACATCACATTCAACACAGCCAGCGCAGTCAGACAGAGCAGAAGGAGAGGATGGAGGCAGCTTTTTATCATCCTGACCTGACAGACAGTCAACAGAACACAATCAGTACACTTTCCTCTTCTGTTGGAATGCCTAAATAATGCATGTACTGTCACACGCAGGGTTTTACACCATGCACGTAACACAAAGTAAAACGATAATAAGTACATTCTCCTACACATGAGAAAAATGCTTCTACATGTACCGGTAACTTTTTTTCTTGATTTTACCCAGTGGACATGTATGTGTTGGTGCGTTCACTGATGGAATACAGTTGTTATACAGTATCTCAACTAGAAAATGTGCAATCTCTGAAGAGATTGTGTGGGATTGCCGTTTCAAAATAAATGAACTTGCTGAAAATATGAGGGTATCCGAGGATTAAGTGAACATCAAAGGAGCAAACGCAGCGCAGCGTTGCCGCTGTAGTCACCAACATTCTGTTTGACTTCTCTACTCATTTCTTATGGGAAAACATTTGTGAAAAAAATCTAAATTATTTAAAAACTCCAAAAGACAGATTTACAAAGCGCAATAGCCAGAATGTCCTGGACGAGCTTGACAATATGGTGTTTGAATGGTGTGAATCGGGCAGAAACTGTGGGAGTAGAAGTGGTCCAAAAAAGGGGTGGAATAATAATCCCACTAATGAGGATTTCTCTGGTAAATAAAGGACTATATATACACTGCCTGTCCAAATAAAGTCACACAGTAATATTTTGTTGTTTTGCCTTTAGCTTTGATTATGACACACATTTGCTGTGGCATTGATTCAATAAGCTTCTGCAATGTCTCAACATGTATT
>JAQQAE010002436.1:0-22313 GCA_029823295.1 Pseudamia nigra
GAAGAAGATGCAGAGGATAGGGTGAGATGGAGGCAGATGATTCGCTGTGGTGACCCCTGAAGGGAACAGCTGAAAGGTAAAGAAGAAGAAGAAAAGCAAAGGATATTAAGGTCAAAACGCAAATGTGAATATGCAAAGGAATGTTGCACATTAGATCATTTTATTCCCAGAGAGCAAGACACAACTGGGTGTAACTGTTCTGCCTTTGATCACATCACTTCAGAAGTGATCCTACTTGCTGATAGCAATCACTATTAACATCTCACTTTTACTGTGTTGTGATTTTTCTTTAGGGCATATGAAATTGAGAAGAGATTAAGCACAGCAGATTTATTCAGATTTCCTAATTTTGAGACTGTTTGCTGGTATGTTGGAAAGCACCTTCTTGACACCTTCAGAGGTAAGGGGTTGTAAATTGACTGACTTGTTGTCATGTTGTTGCATTAACCACACGAATGTCCTGTATACATTCTGCCATTGTGAAGATTCGTAGTGATCCGGTGGCTTCTTCAGTTTTAACTGGTCAAATTGGGAAATAGTCTCTTTGTGTTATTAATGTGGCTTTGTATTGTTGTACTTTACAGGTTTAAGGGAAAACCGCAGACATCCTGCCTCTTACCTGGTTCATGGGGCTAAAGCGTTGAACAATGCCTTCCGCAGCTGGACCCGCAAAGAGGCAAGACAAAATCTCAGCAGTTGTGTCTTACGTATTATATGTAAGACATGTTTATGCCATACAAGTATTAAATCGGTCGGTGAAATGGGAGTCTCTTTTGTTTTCTCTCTTTAATCAGTTTGCCCATTTGTTTATTATTCATTTTTGTGATTTTTTTTTTTTTTTTTTTTTTTTTTCCTTTTGTTCAGTCTAAAAAAATGTTAAATTTTTTTTCTGTTTTTGTTTTAATTTTGTATATTACTGCGAGTATTTTTCATAATTTTGTTTTCCATGTTTTGGAAGCCAACCACACACCGATTTTGATGGGCATCTCTTTCATGGAACTAAGATGGATATACATTAAATTTTTTGTTTCATTGACATGAAAAGTTATTAAAGATCACTATGTAAGGAACTCATGCAGACAGTAAGTATGCATAACTGTTATTTAATGTTTTCTGATTGTTAGTTATTGCCTCCCACTCAGGCTTTAGCAGAACATGAAGGGGAGATTCCAGAAACTATCAATACTCAAACGTTAGTGAAGGACCTGGCCAAGGAGATTCGCTTGGTTGAGGTAATCACCATGTGTGCTTTTTTTTTTTTTCCCGCCAAGAGTGAAGGCCTTGTGACGTCTAGGTCATATTTGTTTCGTGTGATTTTTATTTTCAGAACACACATAAAACAATCTATTTTTGTTTGGCAGGACATCTTTCAGCAAAACATTGGTCGCACTGGACAACAGTATCCCGGTTCACCACTGTCCAAAGCTCCCCTCACCACCTCTCAGAATTCAGGACGTCCACCTGGAAAAAAGAAAGGCCCCAAACCCAAGGAGGTGCTGGGGGGTCTTGGGTCTCCAGGAGCCAAGAAGAAGAGTCAGAAGGGGGTTCTGAAAGCAGAAGGAGAACTCGACCTCCTTGAGATCCACACTAAACATACACTCAAGAAATTTCAACCAGGCAAATCTAAAAGCAAAAACAAGGTAGGGGTGAGTGACAGTATTTATCCAGTAGTGTCTTATTTCTGAATGTACTTATAATGGTTTTCCATTATCTTATGATTCCAGTTAGAACTGCCATTAGAAGACTTTGAAGGGAAGCTTAATAAAAGCAAACTGAAACTTGTGCTGACCAATGGAAAAATTCAAGGGTAAGCTTTGCTTTTAATTGGTTGTTGTGTTTCTATATATATTTTTAATTTTATGTTCTAACCAGTGTTCATCAGTGCATTCTTTGGCTTCAGGAAGAAGGATGGCAGTAGTAATGGTGCAGGGAGTGCAAGTGGCTACAAACATCTTGCAATGGAGGGATCCAGTCTCTCTGACTTTGAGTCTGAGGATGAGCTGCAGATTGATGAGACCCCTCCTCCGAGACGTAAACCTGCAGGATCTGGCAAAAAGAAGAAGCTCAGTGGTAAGGATCTGACTAAAAACAAGATTATTTCAAATGTTTAAGTAAAATTCTATTGTGTGGACCAAATATTTTATTTTAATCATTTATACAGACAACCTAAATGTGTGATAGAACAGTAGTAAATACACTATTATTTGGGTGACTGATTAGTTTGGTCCAGAGTTTCTGAATATTTCACTTTAACCTAAACCAGATTTGGAAGGCATGAAGCCTCCTCTGAGTACAAAACAAACCCACTAGGCAGTGTTTTGTCAACAAAGGTGGTCTGGATCAAACTGAACCACGGGTCACTTCATTTACAGTATTAAAAACATCTCATTGGGAGGCTTGTGACTTTGGACCACTTACAAAAAGTTACACAATGCTATTGTCAACAATAAACAAATGAAGAATAAAAAAACAGCTGAATTAACAACAGAATGATTTGGTCATCTTTTGTTAGGAGCATGTCGGCATCAGATGCAGACAGATCTATAAACCTAATATAAAGGAATAGGGAGATGGAGTGTATGAATTTGAATTTGATAGGGACATGCACAACAATACATTGACCTCAGGGGAAATGTTTTGTGCACGGTATGACAGCTGGAGCTAGGTTTTTTCATGAATGATTGAACGGGACTTGATTAATCCATTGAGAAATTCCAAAATTGTGTAGCTTGGAGTTACAAAATCAACTTAGTCTGTGAAATGTCTTCAGTCTACCATCAGCAGTGGTGTTAGAGAGTCTAATGGCAGTGGAGGTGAAGGACTTTCTCTAACATTCAGTTCTGCTACATGGTGATATGCATGCATCCGGAAAGTATTCACAGCGCTTCACTTTTTCCACAATTTTTTATGTTACAGCCTTATTCCAAAATGGATTAAATAATTTTTTTTCCTCAAAATTCTACACACAACACCCCATAATGACAATGTGAAAGAGTTTTTGAAATTGTTGCAAATTTATTCAAAATAAAAAAAAAAAAACCTGAGAAAGCACATGTACATAAGTATTCACAGCCTTTGCGCAATACTTTGTTGATGCACCTTTTGGCAGAAATTACAGTCTCAAGTCATTTTGAATATGATGCCACAAGCTTGGTACACCTAGCTTTGGGTAGTTTCACCCATTCCGCTTTGCAGAACCACTCAAACGCCATCAGGAAGCGTCGGTGCACAGCCATTTTCAGATCTCTCCAGACATGTTAAATTGGATTAAAATCTGGGCTTTGACTGGGCCACTCAAGGGCATTCACCGAGTTGTTCTGAAGCCACTCCTTCGATATCTTGGCTGTGTGCTTGGGGCCATTGTCCTGCTGAAAGATGAACCATCACCCCAGTCTGAGTTCAAGAGAGCTCTGGAGCAGGTTTTCATCCAGGATGTCTCTCTATTTTGCTGCATTCATCTTTCCCTCTATCCTGACTAGTCTTCCAGTTCCTGCTGCTGAAAAACATCCCCACAGCATGATGCTGCCACGACCATGCTTCACTTTAGGGATGGTATTGGCATGGTGATGAGCAGTGCCTGGTTTTCTACAAACGTAACATTCATTCCAAAGAGTTCAATTTTTGTCTCATCAGACCAGAGAATTTTGTTTCTCATGATCTGAGAGTCCTTCAGGTGCCTGTTGGCAAACTCCAGGCGGGCTGCCATGTGCCTTTTACTAAGCAGTGGCTTCCGTCTGGCCACTCAACCATACAGGCCTAATTGGTGGATTGCTGCAGAGATGGTTGTCCTTCTGGAAGGTTTTCCTCTCTCCACAGAGAAACGCTGGAGCTCTGACAGAGTGACCATCAGGTTATTGGTCACCTCCCGATCTCCCCTGACCACTCATCTTAGATGGCCGGCCAGCTCCAGGAAGAGTCCTGGTGGGTCCAAACTTCTTCCAATTACAGATGATGGAGGGCACTGTGCTCATTGGAACCTCCAAAGCAGCAGAAATTTTTCTGTAACCTTACCCAGCCTTGTGCCTCGAGACAATCCTGTCTGGGAGGTCTACAGACAATTCCTTTATCTTCATGTTTGGTTTGTGCTTTGACATGCACTATCAACCCTGTCAACAGTATGGACAGATGTGCGAGTTTCCAAATCATTTTCATCAACTGAATTGTCCACACGTGGACTCAATTAAGCTGCTGAAACATCTCAAGGATGATCAGTGGAAAGAGAATGCACCTGAGCTCAATTTTTAGCTTCACAGCAAAGGCTGTACATGTGATTTCTCAGGTCTTTTATTTTTAATAAATTTGCAACAATTTCAAAAAACACTTTTTCACATTGTCATTATGGGGTGCTCTGTGTAGAATTTTGAGGGGAGAAATGCATTTAATCCATTTCGGAATCAGGCTGTAACAAAAAAGTGGGGTGGAAAAAGTGAAGCACTGTGAATACTTCCTGGATGCACTGTACATTGTCTTCTGTAGCTGTTCATCGGTTTAGTCAGAATAATGTGAATAGAATGATCTGAGGTGGACATGATGTCCTCCAACTTCCTCTGTGTGCATCTCTCCACCACAGCCCCAGTGAGTCCATCCTCTCTGCAACAACTGATGCATCACTTTTCACTGATATGTCCAGTCATTTTTTTGTCTGATGCTCTCTCCCCATTTGACAGCTGCATAAGAGTGCAGTTGCTACCACTGACTACTGAAATGTGCAGCACATTATTGCAGACATCAAAGGACCTGGGGCTTCCTAGGTTAAAAAAACCCTGGTTCTGTCCCTTTTGATAGTACATTCATATTCTGGGACCCTTCCATCTTGTCCAGATAATCACCAGAATAGTTGTATGTCAGTACTGCCTTGGTGGTCCACCCCACTAATGTTGACTAGCTGAGGGGTTTAGCCTTTCAAAAGTCCCAAGGCATTCTTCAATCTTAAAGGTTGTTCAACTGCAGGTACTTTTTGTGACCCCACTGTGAGGACTTTGGTGAGATACCTGTAATCCCCTTCCTGTCTGTCCCTGATGCACACCACAATAGTCCAACTGGTCAAGGCAGATAAACACCTACCTGAGCCCTGGAGTTTTTCCTCTTCCATTAAAGGAAGTTTTTCCTCCCTCTGCTCTCCTTAGAGTCTGAGGGTTAAGCCTCAAATTCTGAAGCACCTAGTGTTAATCTTTGATTATGGCTGGCGCTATACAGATACAATTTAATTAAATAGCCATCAAAGTATTTCTTGGTGTGACAGAGTTGTACTTGAAGTCCGTCATGTACAGTATGAACAGGAAGAGAGCCAAGAGTCCTCTGTGGTGCCCTGGTACAGGTCAGTACTATCTCAGACAGTTTGTCAGGAACCACCCCCCATCTCTTTGACCTTGTCCCTGAGTTTGGAGGGTTACATTGTGTAGAATGCACCTGAAAAGTCAAACAACACAATCTTCACATGAGCACAAATCTTATCCAGATGTCAGTAGGCTCGGTATAGCATGTATCCACTCCAGTATGTTGTCTGTATGCCAACTGAAGAGGTCTGGTACGTGTTTGACATGGGGTCTCAGAAAGTGCAGAATCAGCATCTCTTTGATCTTCATAATGTGGGATGTAAGGACTGCTGGTCTTTAGTCATTGAGCTGAGCTGTACACCCTACTTTGGCTACAGAGACAATAAATTATGTTTTCTGCAAAGAGATGGAAGAGCTCTTCTACCTTCCAAGGGCTCAGTTTCCCCAGCTCCACCCTCACCCCTGTTACAGCAACAGACAGTGGAGGGAGTGCACGTATGGGGGTGGGGCTGCACACTTGTAGAGAAGGAGGAGGAGGCAGGAGCAGTCCCAAGTTCACTGTTCACTTCCAAAATGTATGGTGGGAAAGCAAAACTAACCAGATTTATACAAGTGCAAAGAAGAACACAAACATTTTCAGATGGGTAAACATCAGTCATTTGGTTACCACAACTCATATTAAAATGTGTCCTCAGGTCTTCCTCGTAAGCTGCCTAGAGCCAAACCCTGCTCTGACCCCAATCGTATCAGAGAGCCAGGAGAAGTTGACTTTGACATTGAGGTAAAATGACTGTAGATGCAATAATCTGCTTTTTTAGAGAAAATGCTGAAAGTCTTGACGTTGTAACCTGTAGCCAGCATAAACCAGTTAGTCCTATGGATGAAAAGGAATAATAACAATGAGTGTGTTTGTTCTTGTGGCTCAGGAGGATTACACCACAGATGAAGAAGCCCTGGCTGCCCATGGGGTAAAGGGTGGTGCAGGTGGCATTCTCGATTTACTGAAGGCCAGTAAACAAGTGGCAGGCTTGGACTCAGCACTCAGGTTTGACTTTTAATTGGTGTTGATTCTTTTATGACTGAAATTTGGGAATTGTCTGCTGGTATTATAGTATTTTTCCCCATAATTACTTGATTACTTTCATAATGTTTGAGGTTATAGATTTTAAGTATTTTAACTTTTTTAACTTTGCACAGTAGCAACTAGGACATTAGTTTAAATCTAAAGTGGTAACAGCAGATGTCAAATTGTGTTGTTTCAACAATCCATTAGCCTTTGAATCTTGCATAGTTCACATATTTGCAATTTCTTTTGCTGTATGCTATGTTTAGTTAGTTATTTTTGAGATGATGAGTAATGGCACAACTCTGTCCTTTTCTCAGTGAGGAAGCACCAGCCTCTCCCAGTACCCGTGATGCTATTCAGGGTATGCTCTCAATGGCCAATCCCCCGTCCTCCTCTTCATCTTCCTCCTCCTCTTCCCCTTTATCTATATCTGGTGGACTCACGGAGGGATTGGGTGTGGTAAAGGAAAAGGGAGGCAGGGCTGTGTGGGTGACAGGTGGGGCCAAAAAGACGGGACCTCTTGAGAAACAACCTGTCATTCAGCGCCCCGGAAAAAGGCCAATTAAACGACCAGCTCGTCACCTCAGTGATGACGAGAGTCCCGATGAACAAGAGACTTTGGGAACCTGCTTTAAAGATTCAGACTATGGTGAGACGTACACACAGATTTTTGTGTGTTTGTATAAATGAAAGCTACTCGAACTGGATTTTGTTCATTTTTATAAACATACGGTTTTATGCTAATTCTTTTTGATTGAAGTTTATCCATCTTTGGAGTCTGATGAGGAGGATCATGTCAACAAGGCTAAAATGAAAAGGAAGAAAAACTGGGATGATACACCTTGGAGCCCAAAAGGTAACTGGTTTAAAAGTAGACAGAGTCAGCAGACAGTTTGGTGATGGCTAACTTTCTATAACAGGTTATTTGCAATTACAGCAAGGGTAATGCCCACACTTCCAAAACAGGAACGACCAGCCAGGGAAGGGGCACGAGTTGCATCTGTGGAAACTGGCCTTGCTGCAGCAGCTGCAAAGCTGGCACAACAAGTGAGTATAGAAACCCAGCATAGGGTAAATATGCCAGACATGTAACCATTGCCTAGTAAATGGTACCATTGTACTCTCGGCAGAAGGTGCTGACTTTTATATGTTCTTTTTGTTGTGAATCAGGAGCAGCAAAAACCTGCAAAAAGAAAATACACCAAAAAGCAGCGTCCTTCTGCTCTTGTAGCGTCTCCACCCCCTGTTCAGACTGAGCCATCCCCACCCTCCCCACCACCTGCTGCGGAGTCTGCTCCAGACTTCAGCCCAGACAGGAGAATGGACTACTACTCTGCCAGTCTGCTGGACCATGAATACACAGCAGGACCGGGACCTTTTGGCCCGGGAGGCCCAAGAGGCAGTGGAGCCATGGCTCCTGGCGTATTCCTCACTTCACGTCGGCCCTCTTTGTCTCCACAGAACAACAGCTCTCATTCTGGTGTTTCACCTGCAGGTTTAGCCAGCCAAGGTACAGCAGGAATTGGTCAAGGTAAGTGTTCAAAATAAAAAAACATTACCAGCATCATTTACAACTTTGTTGCCATGTTTGCTTACTTGCTTTCTCTCCCTTTTTTTTTTTTGTTTAAACTTTAAATTAGGGAAACGTCCAAAGAAAGGACTTGCAACTGCAAAACAGAGACTTGGAAAAATTCTGAAAATTCACCGGAATGGAAAACTCCTCTTGTGAGGGATGGTGGCTTAAGATTTTAAGTGGAAATGAAGATGAGGCTTTTGCTAATGTAGGTCTGAAGGAGATAGAAATAGTCATCTATATTTTGTACTGATAAAATTGTTTACTGTTTTCATCAGTTATTGCATCATGCTATATTTTGCGGATACTAACTACCCTTTTCAACTAACTAGCAGTCTGTTTGGCAGTCCACTTATTTATTTTTACATCTAGAATACTTTTTCACATCAGCTAATCTGAGTGAATTCAGTGAAATGTGCACATAAAGACACCAGTGACATAAAAATGAGAAGCACATTCTAGTTGGCCCTGGCAGCACTATATTGCAAGCATTTTAGAATGACAGGTGGACAGTTTAATTGCTGGTTTTAGACATTTTAGTGGCTTTATCCAATACTGTCCAAAAATTTTTAAAGGTACAAAAACAAAATTTTTAGTTAGGTAAATTATGTCTGTAAAGCCCTTATTCTCAACAATTTCTTTTTATCTCCATTTACCTCATCAAAAGAATTCTTGTGTGATCACAAGAAACTGATCTTCAGATTCAGTTTTGCAAAAATTTATTGTATGCACACGTTCAGCACTCTGTATGCCACATGTAGTCATTGTTTTTAGGAATTTGTTGTTAGTGTTTGTATAATTAATTTCCATCATATCCTATGACTCAACACATACAACAGAGTGCTAAAATGACGCCAAGAATAACATGCTCTCTTTATTTATTCTGATATTTATTTACTAAGGCATAAGTTGAAACATGTTGAAACCACCTCATTTGTTCACATTTTAGATTCCTTTTTGTCCCTACTTTTTTATTTTATGACCAGTTAAAAGTTGTACAAATATGTATCCACTGATTTATTTTAATTTTTGCAGCTTTGGAGCATTGTACATATTTGTAATATTTGTATTATATAGAGCTACAATGGCAGAAAGATATTATGAGGAAAAACTAGTTTCCTGCAGGTTGCTATAATGTGTGCCCCATGTAGTGGCAACACCAGATCTAGAGATGTGATTTCTTTCTACAGAATGTACTAGCCATAATACGTTGACAGAAATGTAGATTTAACTGTGTGAAACATTGTGGACATGCAGGATTTTAATTGATTATGTAAATATATGTTGTAATTTAAGTTCTTTTATAGTTCACAACTTTGAAATCTTTCGTAACATAACTTGTATATGATACATTGCTGTATTTGAAAAATGTCTGAACTAGCTCTTTTTTTTACATTTGTACAAGGTAAATGTCATGCCTAGTTTGTCATGTCTTGTTAATGTAATACTGAATGTGTGCGGAGAAAATGCTCTTGTTTAATTTCAACCTTTAAGTTACGTAATGACTATTATTCACTTTTGTTGATGTTTGTACTGTATGTTATAACATGATGTGTTTAAATACGACCTCAAACACATAAAATATACTGTGGGCAACATTTCTTTTTCCGTTGATGTTATTCATGGATTTGGGGCTGAATCACTGACAGTGTGGTTTGAGGTCAAATAACCCAAGGATGTTTTTGTTCATTTTAACCTACTGAAGAACAGTTTTTTAAAATTACATTTGAATTGTGGGACTTTGGTCATTTTGGTACCTTGCTCATGACAATCTGTCATGTAGAATGTATCTACATTTCATGGTTTCTTCCATTGATAGAATATTTTCAGTCTTTTTGATAGAGCCCATTCATACCAAAATAAAAGATGTCACTTGGATGATTACTGTTAGCATTTTTTTACTCAAAATTTTCCTTTAGTTTATGAATAATACTGTTATTTTGAAATGCAAACATTATTTCAGTTGCTCAAATTTAGAAACCTTTTCATTTCAAATAAGGTGAATTGCATGTTTTCTTAAAATGTCCCGTGTTGTTTTGTCAGTGAATTTGAATACTTTCATAAACTGAATTAAAATATATTTTTAAGCAACCCTGGAGAATTTTGCTGTGCACATCTGATCCCAGTTGAGACTGGAAAAACCAGTTAATAATAGTTTTATGTGAAAAAAAAAACAGTAGCATTGTTTTTTCAACAATTGCAAGGGAGTGCCCTGGGTAAACCATGGGGTAAACGCAGCAATAGGTACTCTCGCGAGATCCAAACTGCCCTACCACTCGCTAGTGCAAGATGGAGAAGCAAATGTAACACGCATTTGAGGTAAGCAGAAACCCGTATTCATATGTGTAGATGTGGGTTTTACCTAACTGGAGGCAGATGTTTATCGTCCTCAACAACCACATTGTTTAGCTTGCTTTCGTCACCAATATCAAAGATCACAGAACCACTGTATTTTTACGGTTAAAGTACGAATCTTCTGTTGTGTAAACCGCCATTTTTAATTTAGCCATGATCCTACTGATACAGCATTGTGCTGAGCTCTCACTGCTAGCTAGTAGTTAGCTCGCGCGAAACCCGCAAACATACACGCCACAAACATACACAGTCACACTCATGTTCACAGAGTGTGGACATGTACGCTCGTCTGTAGTGCTACAAGTCAGAGAACGTAAGACACTCAGGTGCTAGCGATATTCATTGAAAATGAACGGATACAACTGAAAATTAAACGTGTCAGATGGAATTTCGTAACGCTAACTTGCGTTAAATTAATCCTTAACTGCTAGTGAACCTTGCTAACGTGTAATAACTAGCATTAGCTTTAAGTTCGCTAACGTTAGCACTACCATTTACTTTACATTATCTGTGGAGAAATGACTGATTCTCTCGGTAATGTTGGAAAATGGACTTGATACGAATCCAAGTAACTAACCGTCTTGGACTAAGTTTGAAGTAACTAAGGCACTATTATCGGCATTTACTGTATTTTCTTTTAGAGACGATCAGTCAGTCGCCAATTTGATAGATTGACAGGTGGAACATCAACAGTTAGCTACACCTTAAGATACAATTGAACCTAATTCCACGTATTTGTTTTACAAACGATTCTGTCTGAAGTCAGAGATGTACTGATATTTAATACAGGTTTACTTGTGTAGCGCTAACTTCTCAATAATACCGGTTTTATTCATGACTTTGGGATGACTTCGCTACATACTGACCCTGCCTCTTGCCTATCAAACAAATCTGTGGTTGTGTTTTTATCTTCATACCAGTTAGTCTATAATGTCCACTAATACAGAAATGAACTTAAAAGTAGTTACAAGAGCTGGCTGCACCATGTCAAACATACTTTGATGGATTTGTTGCTGATACTGTGATTACAGTGATTACCCATTTATGCACATTCATATCACTCAGCATGCCTTAGGTGAAATAGTTGCTTGATTCGATGCAGACCTTTTCTGTGTCTTTATTTCTTAAAACACACAGCAGGAACTGGATAAAAAAGGTAGATAGAGCTCAATGACAAAAAGTAAGGGTACTCTGGGCTGGAAATTGAAGTAGGGATGTTGCAGTGTACGATCTGTCAGTTACCACCCTTCACAACAACTTCCTGCAATAATTCATTTGTGGAAGGAAGGGTTATATTTCATATAAAAAAGCGATATACAAGCAAACATTTAAGGTATCTTTAAATTTAATAGTGTTTTAGTTGTATACTTTCTCAAACTGAAGGTTTGAGATCAAAACATAGAACAGTCTTTAATAGGATTCTCATCTCAGAGCTGCCAAACTAAGTAATTATTTTAAACTTCAAAAATAATGTCAGTGTCACTGATGAATACATGCCCTTTAACACTTTAGAGAAAGTGTTCAATTATTGTTAAGTATGCAATAACCTTCGTTAATTGTAATTGTCACCTTGCCAGTTCAGGGGTATTACCAGTTTGTAAGCTGTTAACATTTTTTCATTCTGTTGTATGTGATTTTGTTGTTTTTATGTATTCAAATAGTTTCAAGAAACTAAAGAAAACCAAGGATGTGAATGGTGGAATTCTTGAACCAAAGCAGTTTCTGGTAGGTAGTTCTACCCCATGTACTACATTAATTAATGCATTTACAATAATACACAGTATTCATGAGGGTCATTTAGCCAGAGTATTTCATCCCAAGCCCAGGGCTTGGAAAATAGAAAAAATAAGTAGATTTTTATAGATATTTTCTTCACTAGAGTTGTCTGTATTTGTAATATTAAAGCATTAATTTATGGTTTAACGGTAAATTTGAAACACTTTAAAGCAACTTTATACTCAAGAGAATATGAAGCATATCCCAGATAAGTCAGTAACAGCTCATTATATTTTCTGTTTCTTAAAAAGTAGTCATATGAAATGATAATATATATGGAAATTGTTAAATGATCATCTTCAAATATATTATACACAAGATCAATTAATTACCACCAAGCAAGAACAACAAATTTGTCCAGTAGATGTTGTTGTGCATTGTTCTCACAAATCAGCTTTTTTGACTATGTAAACCAGAAATAAGCATTCCAAAGGTTTTACTGCTTTAGCTTTCAAAGAATTAATCAGCTTTTGAATATGGTTTCATGAAATGGTATTCTGGCACACATTAACAAGTAGCCAAACAGCCATACCTGATACCTGTAAACCTTGTCCATTTTTGGTTTTGTCAGCTTTACCCACTGACCTAATAACTAGAATGCTCAACACCTCCTTTGCTTCATTTGGCTGTTCTGGACACTTGTGTCAAGCAGTGTGTAATAATGTGTGTACACTACTCCACAGACTTACATTGCACACGTTCCAATACTGCAGCTGTAATGACAGCGTTTTATCTGTTTTGTAGCTCACTTTGTTCTTACTTTGCTCTTTATGTTGAGTGAAGCACCGAACTATAAGTGAAGTTCTAGTGAAGCACCCTCTTATAATCATGGACGCAGTGGCAGATTCTTAAAGATACTATAATAAGAAGGTCATTATTGTGGTCTTTCCGGGCGTTCGTTGTTCATGTTGTCAGCCAAGAGCTGTGTTTGGAATGTATAAAATGTTTCGGTGGTTCATTCCATAGAAGGTCAATATGTACTGCATCGATAAACAGTGGCTCCACGTTCTCAGCCGTAACGTTATTCACTTTTTGCACACTACCCAGAGTCATGATGACTCTGCCAACTGCTAGTGTTTCTGTGCTATGGAAACAGGCGCAGATACTCTGAAAAAAATATACTACGGACGGGTGAAAATACGTATTTACCTATTCGGGGGTCATAGACTGCCCGAATAAACCCTGAAAACACAACTCGCAGTGTCACGTTAGACCGTCCGACAATGATTCAGCGAGTTATTATGCGTCCTGCTTGCTACTCAACTAACGGCGGCTAACCTACTAGCTAGCGCGTGCTACGGATGTTTAGCAGAGAAGCTAAGGGTAAGAAACCCAGCCTTAGCAAGTAACGTTACCGGTTTTTGGATATTTGTCACAAGCCCATCCTAATTTAGCAGATCAGCAAGCCGCATTTTGACTTTCGATTTCGCTTAGAGCGGACTAGAACGTAAGGACTGAGTGCAGGCTTCGCTTTGGGCCTATGCAGCCTCGATCTAAATTAGTCCAGAGTCAGCTCAGGACAGCATGGTGTATATGGAGATCTGGACTGACAGTAGTGTCAGAATGGTTATAACAGCTTGAGTTAGTTTAGCTAGTTGTGTTTCAGACTTTGCCCGTGGATTACCTATGTTATTTAATGTGTTACCTGACTTTTTGTTATTGAATACTATTTTAATTCTCTTAAAGTATTTCAAGATGCTACCGGTAGCTCAGTGTTAGCTGAAGCTAACTTTACCCCGCATCAAACGCAAACAACGATTTCTTTGATTCGGTAAGGGTTCAACATGTCTCATTTGTCTGTGGTGTTGCCACCCTGTCACTGAGTAAACTGGGATGGCTCGTGATCAGTACCTATAGTTTTGTGGGTAGTGACTCGGTAACATTGGATAAATAACGTTATGCTGGTAGCAAACTGATTTTAGCCTGTCGGCTAGGTGGCTATAACTTTAACCTGTCAGCGTCAAGTCAATTGAGTAGACGGGTGTCAATATTACAGTGAAGAAGCGACGAGGTTTATTAACGAAGAGTGTAAATCACATTTGTTTGAGAAGATAGACCAGTGTTTTTACCATTAAGCAGGACACAGCCTAATTTAATTAACTTTGAGTCGTTGCTTGCGAACGACTAGCTAAAGCTCTGCCGTCAAATGCTTCGTGATGTACAGATCTTCCTTGGATGATTTTGCTGCTTATCGCCCATTTAGGTGATTGCCTTAACCGGTTGTTGTCTAAGGAGATGCAAAAGGTTTCCTTCCTCGTTCAGCAGTCTAATGTGTAGTCAATACTCAAAACTCACCGGTTTGTCTTTGTTTTGTGTAGTTGCAGCAAATGTGTATGCATTTTCACATATGTACAAAAATCCGTTCTGCTTAATACAATGGTATACTTGCAGTCTTGATTTAAGTCATATAAGTGTAACCTGAGGTGGAATGTGATCCTGCTGTGCTTCCTAACTTCATTTTTACCTTTGTTTCAGGTAATGTGACCAGAACATGCTGTTAAGTGGGTATTGCCAAACTATTTTCTGTAAGTACATTTTCACAGTGGTGCACCAGTTAATTGTTGTCTTTAAAAATATCTGCTTAACCCTACATTTGTTGGGTCTATAAATTGTAACCATATGCAAATTAAAGTCATTCCATGTTGTTTCTGATATCCATAGAAATTTCTCAACAGGAGCAGCAAATCAAGATTGTCGACAATGAAGGTCGACAGAAGCAAGTTGAAGAAAACTCCAACAGAAGCTGTGAGTAGGCAGAATAATTGATGTATGATTTACATTAGAATATTTTTGTTAGAATCTTTGTAAATGTTTTGAAAAGTTTTTCATTGTGTCCTTTCAGTCACAGTGGACAGCCACTAAGGTTTAGTGTAACATTGAGTATTCTGTTTTTTTTAAATGAGGAAAATTAGCACTATTAAGTTCATTTTGATTTTTGATACAGAATTAGAAAAGAACAGAGGATTTATATGTAGGCTACTTGACACTTGGTCACAGCCTTTTGTTGTTAACCAAATTGCTTGAACAGCACTCAGCACACTTAATCTAATCATACTCACAGTAACAACCACTGCTACTATCTAATTACACAAGATAATTAAAAGAGAATGTACTGTTACTTAAATGCAAAAATGAGGAAAAAGTCAACACATTAAATGGTGATGTGTGGATCCAGTGACATTGAGCAGAGAGGTACTGTGTTATGCACCGCATCTTTCTTGTATTTACATTTTTGTATTCCTTAACTTGACAACAATGCAAATCAGTAATCTTTGCATTTGACTTGATAACTGTGCAAGTACACTGAAATTTTACTGGCAGTATTGCTTCCAATTATTACAGTGTCATTTTTTTCCATCAAATCAAGCAATTCAGTTGAAACAACTTAAACCATCAATCAATCTTTATTTGTATAGCGCCAATCATAATCGCCGATTATCTCTAGGCGCTTCACAATTCACCATACCATATTACAATCTACACCATAACTCTTTATGTTTAATAGTAATTATGTTACATCCAGCTACTATGAACCCAGTTAAAGCATCACCTGCTGTTTTATTACAAATGCCATGGTTACAAATTGTGTTTGTAATCAACTGTTACCTGTTTTATCAGTAGTGAAAGTAAAATGCAGCGTTGGCTAAAAGGTGGAAGTCTCAGAGTGTTAGTGAAGTATGGTGTTGGTAATGTCATATGCATACCCTCAGTTCACCTGAAACAATGACAGTTTTTAGCCAATTGTTTATGGGCAGCATGTGACTCGGTACCAAACGCAATTGAGGATGGACACTACTAAAGTTTGTCACTGTGGTGTTCACTGAAGAAAGCAGAAGAGATGTAGTTTGCCTGTCAGATTTGCTTGACTGATGAAAAGTCTTTGTATTTCTTCCAAACCACAAGCCTGCTGACTGCAGGATACTTATAGAGAAACTCAAGGCATGCAGTGATGAGCAACTCCTGCTTGAGCTGCAGCACATCAAGACCTGGAATATTGGCAAGGTAAGCTGATTTTTTTTTTTTTTTTTTTTTTTTTCCAGATTGAGAAGGATGATTTGAAAGCAAAAGATTGGTTGTTTTTCAGTCGTTCTTGCTTTGATCACTCTTTTCCTGTCTGTCTTTTAATAGTGTGAGCTTTACCACTGGGTGGACCTTCTGGACCGCTTTGATGGCATTCTGTGTGACGCAGGCCAGACGGTGGAGAATATGTCATGGCTGCTTGTGTGTGACCGTCCTGACAATGGACAGCTCAAAGCTCTGCTTTTGGCAGTGCTCAACTTCACGGCACTGCTCATTGAGTATAGCTTCTCCCGACATCTCTACAGCTCCATAGAGGTGCGTTTGATCTATTGCAGTCTGGACCACAAGTCTCCTGTTTCTTGACACTGTTGCACAGTTTTTGCAAAAACTAAACTGAGACCCTTGTCTTTTGATTCCTTCCAACTTCTTTACAGCACTTAACCACCTTGTTAGCGTCATGTGATATGCAGGTGGTCCTGTCTGTGCTGAACCTGCTGTATGTGTTCAGTAAGCGCTCCAACTACATCACAAGACTAGGATCTGACAAAAGGACGCCTTTACTGGCCCGTCTGCAACACCTGGCTGAGGTTTGTGAATGCTTTTTGTTTTTTTAAAGCCATGATTCCAGCTGTCCCCCAAGAGAAAGAGCTGTACCACTAAGTCTCTTGTTGGCTTTTGTAGAGCTGGGGAGGAAAGGAGAATGGCTTTGGGCTAGCTGAGTGCTGCAGGGATCTGCCTATGACGGTAAGAATTTGTCAATGTAATCCTGAATAGCTGCCTGACCGAGGGACATTTCACTTTCACTCGGTTTTCTGTCCATACCTTTAGCTGTGAGATAAGCTAATTGCACATTTTAAGTTACTTTTCCTTACAATTCTGCTCCCTATTTGTACATAAGCAGAAGTACCCTCCTAGTGCCACCACACTGCACTTTGAGTTCTACGCCGAACCAGGTCCTGAGGTCAAAGTAGAGCGAAAGGTAAAGTCCAGCAATACTTCCGCAGTCATTAATGACAAATGTAGGACTATTGTGGCTGTGTGTTCTCATGTTTTGTTGAACTGAAGCTGATTTGGCAATTTTTTTGTTTTGTTTCAACAGCAGACAAGTAGTAACACACTACACTATATTCACATTGAGCAGCTTGACAAGGTATAGTCAAATTCAGATGTTATCATTGACAACATAAAACTTTTAAGTACACCAGGTTACACATTTTTTGTGTTTTTCAGATTTCAGAGAGTCCATCTGAGATCATGGAGTCACTGACGGTGATGTACAATATCCCAAAAGATAAACAGACCCTACTGTTCACACACATTCGACTGGCTCATGGCTTCTCAAATCACAAAAAAAGGTTGCAGGCTGTGCAAGCCCGACTGCATGCTATTTCTATATTGGGTAAGGAAAGGCCTTTTAGATCTTTTAAGATAATTTTGCATCTTTGATATCCAACAGACTTGTTTTTATACATATTTCTTTGTAGTGTATTCAAATGCACTCCAGGAGTCAGCCAACAGTATTCTGTATAATGGCTTGATAGAGGAGCTGGTGGATGTACTTCAGATTACAGACAAACAGCTTGTGGTAAGAGCTTTTGTTTGTTTTTTGGGCTACAAATAAACATCTAATATTACTGAAACACTATTACAGTTTGTAAATTTTAATTATTGAGTTAATCATGCTTTGGCAAGAGAGGAGTTTTTCAAACCCTTTTTTGTTTTTCCTGAAATAATGTGTCATGATCTTGTTCCAAAGGATATCAAGGCAGCATCTTTGCGCACTTTAACTTCGATTGTCCATCTGGAGAGGACCCCAAAGCTTTCCAACATCATTGACTGCACTGGCACTGCCTCCTACCATGGTTTTTTGCCTGTGTTGGTGCGAAATTGCATACAAGCAATGATAGGTGAGAATCTTAGCCCAAGCCTAATGTTTTAATTGATTGATTCAAGAAGAGCAAGGCTTTCTTGCTCACACTGAGTCTGTATTTTATAGATCCTTTGATGGAACCATACCCACACCAATTTGCTACTGCACTGTTCTCCTTCCTCTACCACTTGGCCAGCTATGATGCTGGAGGGGAAGCCCTTGTTTCCTGTGGTATGATGGAGGCTCTGTTGAAGGTATCTTAAATCCCACCCATTATTCATAATCACAGTTTTATTTTGTAGTGTTCACCTAACTTTGATTTGAATGTCTACCTTTAAGGTGATCAAGTTTCTAGGTGATGAGCAGGACCAGATCACGTTTGTGACACGAGCAGTACGGGTGGTGGACCTCATCACCAACCTGGACATGGCTGCCTTTCAGTCCCACAGCGGCCTTTCTATTTTCATCTGCAGGCTAGAGGTAAGTGGGCACCTCTATTCCTGGCACGGAATTCTTTATTTACAGAGTTGAGGACATAATTTGAAACTCGCTTATTCCTTTTTTGGGTCACGTAATCTATGCAGCATGAGGTAGACCTGTCAAGAAAAGAGTGCCCTTTTGTCATCAAGCCAAAGATCCAGAGGCCGAGCTCAGCTGTGGACTCTGAGGACATGGACACGGACATGGAGAGTCAGTCACTATTTATTTATTTGTTAATGCATTCATTCCTGTGGAATGCAATTACTTACAAATTAAATTCTAAGGCCAATCAAGTTCAAAGCTATTTTTTAATATTGCCAAGTTGATTATAAATAATCATCCATCCATTGTGTTGACTCTAATGTCTTCAGTGTCAGAAGTTGCCATGGAAAGCAGCCCTGGTCCTTCAACATCTTCTGGTTCCAGACCAGAGGCGGACCACCGAGCACAGAGTAATACTGTCAGCACACCACGTGCAGGCAAGTGTAGTAGCTGTTTGACTTAAACCCTATTCAAGACTTTACTCTTTAGCTACGTTAAAGGTCTATTGAAATCCGTTGGACCCCTTGATGGATAACACGAATATTTTTGGTTGGTGTTCATTATATACCTTTTTATGTTGTCATAGCACATAAGAGCTGATTGTCATATTTTCTGTATCAAAAGAATATTTTTGAAAATAAAAAGACAGTAGTTTTATAATTAAAAAAATACAGAGAAAATTAAATTTTCTTTTTTCAACCCATTTATGTACATACAAAGAAGTTTTTTTGTCAAACAAAGCATGCTTAATTACTGTAGCACAAAAAAAATAAGTTCTCCTTGGGAGATCTAGCAAAATATCAGATGTATAGGGTAGCTGGACCCCTGTGAACAAAAAAGCGCAGTGTTCATAAATCTATAAAACTTGAACTGATAGCCCACATGGTGAAAATAGCAAATCTACACACAGTGATCACAAATCACATTGTTAGTAGAATGGTCTTGGCATACATGGCCTGTGTATGGCTTCTGCAACCGTGAATCTCTGTCTTTGAGTCATTCTTCTGTTGGTAAACTTCTCAAATAGCAAATGGTGGTATATAAACACCTGGGCTAAAGCATATATACCAAATTAAGAGATCAGTAGCTGCACAAAAATGCTAAGTAAATTCGGGATCCATTGGACCTCCTTTGTATATCCTGGAATATACAAAATGTAGCCAATGAAACACACCAACCTATCACAATGTACACAATTCTTTTGTGACCCGACAGCACTTTGATTAAAAACCCACCAGCTAAAACAAATCACCCGGGGTCCGGGTCCGTTGAATCCCAAAAGTCCTGAACATAGGGTTAACTAACGTTGCAACTTCACTCTACCATCACTGTAACACAGTTTGACCTGTTTGTCTAGGTATGCAGTGTATCCCACAGAGGGCAGCTTTGTTAAAATCAATGCTGAATTTCTTGAAGAAAGCCATCCAGGACCCTGCCTTCTCTGATGGTATTCGCCATGGTATGTCTGACATTTTCCTCTTTAATTCTTCATACGGACTAGAAATCAAGACGGTTGTATAACAAGTATGGTTGCAAAATTCCAGGAATTTTTAAAGTTGGAAACTTTCGATGGGACTTAAAGGGAATTTATGGGACTTTGTGGGACTAAATTTGGAATTTAAAAAATTGAAGGTTGGCTCTTAACAGAAATTTTAAATATAGTTGGGGAAAATGTTTTTAGCATAATTTTGGCTAAAACAACCAGATTTCATGCAAGTATACTTGAGAATATCTGTGCTGTGCTGTCACAGCTATGCTAAAATATATTTTCCTCAACTATATTTAAAATCTCTGTTAAGAGCCAAGCTTGTTTTGTAAATTCCAGGTTTATTCTTGTTTATTCCCATAAATTTCCATAATTCCCACGGAAAGTTTCCAATTTACAATATTTCCAAAATTCCCCATCTTTACTTCCCATTAAAAATGTTTGTAACATTTCTGAAAACATACTGGAAATTTTCCACCCTAATAACAAGTTCATTAGATAAATGTTAACTGTGGCCTTATTTGAATGATGAAATCTATCTGTATTCTCTCTTTGACAAGTAATGGATGGGTCCTTGCCTACCTCACTCAAGCACATCATCAGTAATGCAGAATATTATGGACCTTCACTCTTCCTTTTGGGTAAGCTCACAGTGCTTCAGAATTGTTCTTCAAGCACTCTTCTGGCTGGCATCTCAGTTTCAGAATGTCATCAACAGGAAAATAACTTCTGTCTGACAATATTCCTCCCTCAGCTTGCTTAGTCTTGACTTGTGTTTTTTAACGATTCCAAATCTTTCTTTACTTTCTTCTACTTTCTTGGTCTTGTCCCCATTTTTCCTTTTAGCAACAGAAGTTGTGACGGTGTTTGTGTTCCAGGAGCCATCCCTGCTCTCTTCTCTGCAGGATAATGGTCTTACTGATGTTATGCTGCATGCTCTTCTCATCAAAGACGTAAGTTTAGCCATACTTCTTTTGTACACTCTCTTGGTCTGTCTCATCCCTTTTTTTCTACACCAAAGTTGTTTATCCGCCGGGCCGATTATCAGCGCCGATATTCGGAATTTTGACATATATCGGTATCAGTATTTTTTTAAATCTGACGGGCCGATATCAAGAAATCAATTAAAAACTGGGTTATTTCGGCTCAGCTACCCCTCTCCCTTTCTTCTGCCGCTTCTGTCTCCAGCATTGTTCCGCCCATGGCGCCATCTGATTGGTTAAAACAAGCCACAGTGTGGGTAAGCCGTGTGTGTCCCCTCACACACATGGCAGAGAGGTAGCGTTTTCTCATGTGGACAAGCTCTGGAGAGTGCAAACATGTGTCGAAGGTAAATGCAGAAAACTCTCCCAAAATTGTAATAAACATCCCAGTGCTCTGTCTACTAACGTTACAGTGTGCATCAGAATAGAGTGGAGTAATCATTAGCTGCCACTAACGTACCTCCCGACATGTCTGTGAATTACTTGAAAGAAGGTGCTGATAATAATCAACAGTCAAACAGTCTGTGATATTAAAAGCATGTGTGTGTGTGGTTGAGGGAGGGCACGTAAACTCAATTCACTCTTGTTTTCGTGTAGGGATACACACTAAGGTGGAGGCTGAATAGTTTATACCATAACATTAGTTGTCCGGTCTGGCTGTAAACACTCAGCAGAATATATTAGCAAGGGGTTGAATGTATGGAATGTGGAGAATAGTGTCTGTTTGCGTGAAAGTCACATGACAAACTCTACAGCTCACGACTACTACAATTAACTTGTGAGTCTAGGATCCATACACTTCTGGAGCTATTTATTTTCTATTTGTTTGGGTAAATAAACATGCTTTAGGCATTTAAACCAAGTTAAGTGTTTGTATTATTCAACATTTTATGCCAATTTTTACAATTTTACTGCAAATGAATATTGGCTCCAAATATCAGTTATTGGCCTCCTTAGCTACTCATAATCGGTATCAGCCCTGAAAAACCCATATCAGTCAATCACTACAACAAATGTCCCTTTTTCATTATCAATTCATTGTGTTACACGATTACCAAATGACTTGTTATGCCACAGAACTGTTTAATTTTCCTGCACAGCTTTGTCCTGGCTGGCTGACTGACTGAAATGCCGTTGTTGCAAAACGTTCATCTGCAGAGGGAGTTAGCGGAGGAAGGGGTAGAGCGGTGGTAGAGTGGAAAGATGACCACTCATGAGGAAACAGCTTTAGCTTTAGCCTCAGGAGGAATGTAAGTACAGTGGAAGCTCGCACAACGACGATAATCCGTTCCGGCGTCACGGCCGGTCTCCGAATTGGTCGTTGTACGATCCAACTTTTTCCATAGGAATACATGTAAAACCAATTAATCCGTTCTGGACCAACGA
>JAQQAE010002437.1:0-22312 GCA_029823295.1 Pseudamia nigra
AAGATATTACAGCAAATAATCCAACAAATCACTGCTGTGCTGGGGTTTGATTGACATGTCGCTATAGTAACAGCTCAGTCAGATCAGTTCAGACCTTCGTATCTTCTATTTATTCAATATTTTCATAGTTATACATGAGATACATTCGACTGCAGCTGTGGGTAAGTGTTTACACTAACAACACTGTAATATGACTTTGTTTGACACTGTGTGAAGTTTTACTGCATCAGTAAGCTAGCAGCTAATGTTAGCTCTCCCATGAGTCCCCTGGCATGAAAGCTTCCTAAGCCCCGCTGCCGTTCACCCAAATATGGTGATATCCTGTTTTTGGCTCCAAGATGCCGTCCAGGAAGTGACAACTTGAATGGCCTCAAAACGGCCCTTCAGAAACTAATGGGTGACGTCACGGTCACTTTGTCCAGTAAATATATACAGTCTATGGATAGAACCCAGGACCTTCTAGCTGTGAGGCACAAGTGCTACACACTGCACCACCATGTTGCATTTGGATACATCTACCACAAGCTTATTTTGTTCTACCCATTTTGATCAAGTTCACTTTGCAAAGCACCATTCAAATACATTAATAAATAAACAAA
Organism: Pseudamia nigra; assembly: GCA_029823295.1. NCBI lineage: Eukaryota > Metazoa > Chordata > Actinopteri > Kurtiformes > Apogonidae > Pseudamia > Pseudamia nigra. The sequence continues at coordinate 600 of JAQQAE010002437.1, forward strand.
ATGTTCATCTCTGTGTCCAGTGCTCTCAAATCCAAACTTTCAGCACGCATATTTATTTGGTTATTTTAGGGCTGTCAAACGATTAAAATCTTTAATCTGATTAATCACAGGGCCACTGTGGATTAATTTTGATTAATCACAATTAATACCCATTCATTGTTTTTCATTTTGTGGAAGCAAAAACACTCCTGACAGAAGGTGATATATACACTTTACATGTGTTTATTTAAACTGAGCAGTGGTTGCAAAAGTAACAAGATATTTAAATTAGTGATTGACCGATATGGATTTTTCAGGGCCGATACCGATTATTAGTAGTTAAGGAGGCCAATAACCAATATTTGGAGCCGATATTCATTTTCAGTAAAAGTGTAAAAATTGGCGTAAAAGTGTTGAATAATACAAACACTTCGTTTAAATGCCTAAAGCATTTTTAACCAAACAGAAAATAAATAGCTCCAGAAGTGCATGGATCCTAGACTCACAAATTATTGTAATAGTCGTGAGCTGTAGAGTTTTTCATGTGACTTTCATGCAAACACACACTATTCTCCACATGTTTGATTATTGGGATGATGTTGTTTGAAATGCTGTGTTAGATTTACACCAGATGTAACATAATGAACACCTTCCAAAAAGTTCAACTTTTGTCTTGTTAGTTCAAAGAATATTTTCCCCAAAGTCTTGAGAATCACTAAGATGCTTTTGGCAAATGTGAGACGAATCCTTGTGCTCTTTTTTGGTCAGTGGTGGATTTTACCATGAATAGGTTTTACTATTCCAAGTTTTCTCCATTTATGGATAATGGGTGCTGTTGTTCACTAATGTCCCAAAGCCTTAGAAATGGCTTTGCAACCCTTTACACAAAAAATGTCAATGACTTGGTTTGTCATCTGTTATTGAATTTCTATAGAACATGGCTTGATGTGTTGCCTTTTTGAGCTTTTTTTTAGTCCCCTTCACTTTGTCAGGTTCCATTTAAGTGATTTCTTGATGCAACTGTAATCAGGTCTGGATGTGGCGAGTCAGCTTTCCAGAAAATGTGGTTAATCACAGTTGATTCATGATTTAACAAAAGGGGGTAAATACTTTATCACATAGGGCTGGGCAACGTTTGGATATATTTTTTCCTCAATAAATGAAACCACCACCACATTAAAACTGCAATTTGTATTTTCTCATGTTATTTTTTGTCTTATTATTATTAAAATATGCTTGAAGACCAGAAACATTTAAGGTACAAATATAATACAAACATATAATACATCAGGAATGTGGCAAATACTATTTTACAGCACTGGATTTAATGACAATAGCATTTTTAGAGTTGAATGTACAGTAAATGCTCACTCCTGATGACAGATTCATTAGTAGTCAACAAAAATACAGAAGCCAAAGCTACCCTGCTGCTTTTTACATGATCTAATATTATTTAACTTTAGATAACCTCAATTATTGTGAAAAGGTGTTCAATGGTACTGGGCAGATTAATATTTTACATGTATACGGTTTTGGACATGGGAGTTTATTTACAATAGCAAATCATTTAAGAGGATAAAATATCCAGATGTGTTCAATTTGTTTTGGGTTGTCAAGGCACATTACAAAACATGTTGACGTGGAAAAAGTTAGCATTGTGTCAGAAGTAAATGGATGCAACCCAGTTCTATGAGTATGTGTAGCACATATAGCCCTACATTAGATTTGCGCTTCAAAATGTGAACTACCGGTACAGGTACAAACAGTTTTGTTGTTCTAAGGTATTACTACAGGACAAGTCCCTACTATGCTGCTTTTCCCACTCATGGAAAGGAGGCTGTAACCTCTCGTTTGACTAGCTGTGCTTGAATTTAAATGCAGTTAACAGATAACTAATAAAATCTGAATGAAGGTCTGGCAGGAAATGAGTCAAGCTGCTCATTTGCATCAGTGTTTATGTGTGCATCTTGATGAGTCTCTTGTAGGACATTTCAAGAGCCCTTGGATCACTGCAATGGCCACGGAGATCCTAAGTAGGTGCTTATCTCGCTAATGTACTGGGCTGCCTCTGCTTATGAATCATCAGTAATTTCAACCTATTCAGAAATTTCAATTCAATTCACTCTTTATTTGTATAGCGCCAATCATAATGGCCGATTATCTCTAGGTGCTTCATAATTCAAGGCCGAGACCTCATGACTAAACAGAGAGCAAACCCAACAGAACCACCGAGAGCAAGACAAAGGCTGATTTCACAGATCAGGTTTTAATGGAGGCTTATATAAGACAACCTTGGCTGCCTGTGGCTCAGACTATGAACAATGTTCTTTTCTGCTTCCTTACAGATACTACGCCACTGTGCATCCTCTAAAAAAGCGGATCTCAGTGTTGGCTTGTACATATCTTCTGTCTGGTATCTGGCTGCTTTCCTGTGGTCTGGTGGCTCCAGCAGTGGCTCACACTTACCATGTGGAGTTCAAAAATGAGGGCTTCACCATCTGTGAAGAGTTCTGGATGGGCCAGGAGAAGGAGCGTCTGGCGTACGCCTACAGCACTCTGTTCATCACATACGTCTTGCCTCTGTCTGCGCTCTGCATCTCGTACCTGTGCATATCAGTCAAACTGCGGAACTGTGTAGTACCTGGCCATCACACCCAAAGCCAAGCTGAAGCTCAGCGCATGCGCAAACGCAAGACCTTCCGTTTGGTCAGCCTTGTGGTGGCGGCCTTCGGCATCTGCTGGATGCCCATCAGTGTGTTTAATGTCCTACGCGACATTGATATTGGTTTGATTGACAAACGCTACTTCCTGCTCATTCAGCTGCTCTGTCATCTGTGTGCAATGAGTTCATCGTGTTGTAACCCTTTCCTTTATGCGTGGCTGCATGATCGTTTCCGTGCAGAGCTCCGCAAAATGTTCACCTGTCGCCGTCGCATTGGAATCTCTGCAAATAACTGTGCCACAGCCAGTGTGGTGTAAAGAAACCCAGTGTTTTATGATTCTAGTGTCTGGTCTTTGCTTCTTTGGACAATAGGCCTATTGTGTTCTGATTCACAGGTTCTGATTCAGCACTTAAAGGACACTGGACTCACAGCTCTTAGGGGCCAATTCTGTTTCCTCCACCTGTCGTTGCAGTTAAAGCCTGTTACGTATTTTAGGGCTATTTAACACCCTGTTTCAGATAAAAAGGGAGATTTGTCTGCCTGTATTCACGTCTAGACCACTTCATGTCCAGTTCAAAAACCACTACATCTAAATTTGTAAACCCTGGACTAAATTATTTCAGAGACTAAGGATGAACACAGCTTCCAAATTGTGAACTATTTTCAAATAACCTGGATTATCATTGAAGTGTTAAGTGTACTGAAACATTCCCTGTAACATCAAACAACCTTAACCTGCAGTAAAAGGAGATTAAGATTAAGATACAGACTTTCACTCAAAACTGTGTTACATTTCCCTCATCTTTCTTCTTAAGTGCTGGATCAGAGGCCAGCTTCAGCACTGTGTTGTACACAACTCATCTCTCATGTGTAGGATTCACATGCAGCTTCCACTCAAACCACCAGATGGGCAACGCAGTCCCAGAGCCAAGTTTGTCCCTTTTACCAATATGCTTTATTTTGAACATGACTGTCATTCAGCTGTGTTGAACAAATGTCAGCAGTTGTTTTTGTAAATTGCATAATTAACTTGTCCAATTTGAAGATGAAATCCAGTGACTTAAAGGGTAAAGCTTCAGTTCTATTTTTTTTTTTTTTTGTCATCATGAAAAACCTACACTAGCTATGAACTGCTCTGCTCAGGCATAAAAACCAGTCACTATTGTTTGACATCTCAAAACCACTAGGGTTTTACTCCAGTAAGAAAACTGCAAATTTATATTTAGAAAGAAAAAAAATCATGCTGTGCTTTTCAGGACTGTTGTAAGCTGTCCATGCATCTTTTGCTGCCGAGTGTTTTAGCAGCCAAATGGTGTATGTGGACACTTTACAAATGCCGGTGTCCATGGAAATAAGACACATTTTAGTGAAACGCTGTGACTCACTGCATGGTGTGTATAACCAATGTTCGTGCCACAGAAGGATAATTTGTTTACAAAGTGAAAACAATGTTTGCAATGTTTTCTCCTCAGAAAGTTTATTTAGTAGAAATCTCAAATGTGTAATTTTCTATTTAATGTAAAAAGAATCAAATCTTTTTATCAGGCATTTCATAATTTGCCATTAGAAAATGAGGCATGCTTAATAATTACTAACAATTTTAAAATAAACGTGTTGTATCGTCTTTGTCGTTGGTATATCATCACCCTCTTAAAATAATTTCCTAAGTCATTTTTTTTACAAATTTTTATTTTATTTTTTTTGCCTAAATCATCTCCTCATGATGCTGGCCACCTCTGGTAAAATTGCCTACATCCTCAGTTAAACAGATCGTGCCATTCTACCCCTTTAGTATAATTGCTTATGCCAAGAATGAGACTTAGGCAGGTTTAGTTTTTTGTTTTCTGAAAAAATGACTTAGAATCAATGTTAAATATGTTGTTCCACTTGGATTCATACACTAACCAGGAAATGTACAATACCCACTTTTACTTCCGTTAGGTCTTCAACTCATACATTTACTTACTCATTTTTACCTTTGGGGCTAGTATGTTTTCAGCAATGTGCATAAAACAAAGAACAGGATGTACAAGGTGTGGTGAAATAACTGTCTTTATTTCAAAGAAAACTGTATTTTGCTGAGCAACACTTGACTTTCACACTGTAAGGTTTTTAAACAGACAGGAAACAGAAGAGAGGTAGCGATAACTGTCCAGCAAATCAGACATAAAGGTCACAGGAAAGGTTTAGAAAAGGCACAAGTTGATACATTGTAAGGATTAATATTGCTCTACATTCTGCCAAGGCATAGTATTATATAAAGGTAAGGATGCGGGTCCATTCATTAGTGTCTCGGTTACAAAGACAAGGCTATTGCTGTTGTTCTGATCATTAAGTACTGATTATCATTGTCTTATAAATAAAACAGAAATCACAGTGATCATCAATATCTCAACATTATACAGTAATTATATTCAGTGTTTATATTGCCTTTATCTCTTACAACATTATGTGCACAGGATACACAAAAACAAAACAAATCAAGTGAAATTCACTGTTTAATTACAGGCAATGTAGGTACCATTTGACTTCACTAATATCTTGCTTGCAAATATGTTGAAGAATTAAAAACAAACTCACAGCCTTCTGTAAGGCGACATTCAACTGTGGTGAGTAAGTGGTAAGGAATGGTCTGACTAAAAAAAAAAAAAAACAGCCTTGAAGAAGAGTCAAAGCAAATAAAAGATAAGACTTCAGTGAGGAAGGGAAGCACGTTATATACATCATGTGGATTCAGCTGGTCATCTCCTGGGATCACAAATCTAGTCATGACCTGCAGGAATTGTGTGCAAGTAAAATCAACAAAGCATTGTGATATCTTACAAAAAAGTACCTTTTTAAGGAAGTAATAAATTCTTAGCTCAAGATGTTGCATAAATATTGGAATGGTCATGCAGTGTTAAATTTATGATCAAGACTGCGATCTGCAAGTTATACAATTTATAAAAAAAAAAAGGCCATAATTCAGAAATAAGTTTGTGCTGCACCATTTGTATATTAAATAAGGCTAAGTTTGAACGCATTAGAAAATAATATTTTTTCAAATAAAAGAAAGTACCTTAGTGTCAAATCTAATACAATCTTTTTCTAATATAAAGATTTTTGGTTGCATATTATTAAGTTTGAATGAAAAATTAAGCTTAAATAGATAATTTCTTGAAACTGAAAAAGTGCATATGCTCTTAGACCTTCACAGAGATCATGTCTCTCAGGATACAATGACAACAGGACAAACATCATTTTCATCGCTGTATTCATCACCTTAAATTGGCTTTGCGACATTGAGGGATTGCAGGATGCTCGGTTTCTCCTCTATGACGCGGACCAGCAGGTTGTCGATATACTCTTCAAGCTCAACAATTTTTGCGTCTTTTCTCGACAAATCTGCCTGCTGCTTCACCACTAGTGTGATTAGTTCTTCTTGTGTCAGCTGAGTGTAAGGTCCACTTTGCCTGGATTCAGAACCCTGAATACAGCACACACACAATATACCAGGTACATGTTAACACTTGTAGCATTAATTCCACAACAATGGAAGCTGCAGGTGACAGGTAACACTTTAGGGATGCCATGAGTATTTTCTCATATAACATAACTGAATTTCATAAATATTGATGCAACATGCTTTTCTGTATAATGAGTTTCTAGTTCAGCTTCCAGGCCAATAAATGTAAACGGAATGTGACAAGAACTAGAAGTGACAAAATGACTTTATCCATGAAGCAAGAAGAAAGATCTTCACTTTAGAAAGTTTTCATTTTTAAATCTTTTGCTTGTTTGTTGTATTTTTTCAACTTTCCCCCCAATTTCTGGACACATATTTTGTAATAATAGCAGTAATAATGACAATGTACATTACAGTAATAGCTGAAAATGATATAAAATTATACATTTTTCCCAAACAAAGCACATTATTTCTTATTTATTCACCCAAGTCAACACATTTAAGAAAATGCTGCAACCCAGACAGTAACTAAGCCATCTCAAAAGGCATCTAAAGGAATCTAATCTGGAAATAAAAAGGCATAAAGACAGACAAACGACAAATTAAAAATGATATGCATGTTAATTTTTGTATAGTTTTTATGTGCTTTATGTTACTAATTATGATCATTTAAGCACCTAGTAAGGCATGGCACACAAGCCAAATGAACTGCATTTTCTGAGCCTTGTTTTATATATTATCTGTTGTTGCGAGTGTGGTATAGTGATTTCATCAGTACCAACTAACTAGAATTAAAATAAAGCGTAAGAAATACCTTAATCTTTGCAGGTGTGCTGTCGCGAACCTTTATCTCTTTCACAGCAGGAAAACTGGTGGGATGTTGGCTCTCACCTGAGCTCATGGGCTTCACAGGATGAGGCCTGGAGAGAAATGTCTGATATTATTCTACAGCATTTGAACAGATGACAAAGCTTAATGTACACACAAAAAGGTAAGCCGAAAAGTTATTAAAATTATTATGAGCAGAAAGGAAAGAATATTCACAGTAATTTGGTGCATTCAGCCTTATGAATCAATCTGTTGTGATCCCAATGAAATATGAATAATCAAACTCAAAATGAGGAAAGTTGCCAAGAGAGATTTCAAAATAGGGAAATCCTAACAACTCATTTGCCTGATTACATAACAGCAGCACGAATGAATATATACAAACTTTAGAAAGAGCCTGATTGATCTCACCTGCGCGGGGTTAACACTAGCCCACCGCCATTGCTATTCTGAGCACTGACAGGCTGAACTTCAGCTCGTAAAAGATTCCGTCCACCTGAAAAACCTCCTGCCTGAGATGCTGGTTCCTCTGCTATTACCTGGAGGGGCTCTGAAGAAATCAAAGAGGACGGCATGAAAGAAGGTGAGGATGAAATAAAAGGATCAGCCCCAAATGGATCCTCTCCTCCATATAAACTGCTTTGTGGCCTCATATTAGGTTCCTGCTGTGCTGTGACAGACCTCATCATTGTATCTCTTGCAGGCGTCATGTCTGCCTGTTGATTTTGTCTTTGGAAACCTGGGTTGACTTGCTTTAAATCCTCACCGCTTTTCCTGTATTCACTGTCTTTGTTTATATCACTGCCATTTAAAACTGAGAAGGGATCGGATGATTTTTCTGGGCTAAAGATTTTGTCAAGGTCATCTGCAGTCATTCCCTGATTTTCAGTTTTCCACTCCATGTGTTTGCTGCCAGTGAAAAGGTCATCTTGATTTTGCTTGGGTTGTGCCCATGGGTCTTCAGAGAGAAGCTCAGCACTGGGGAATGGGTCAAAAGGCTGTGCCGTCTGTCCATCCTTGTTGCCCCTGTTACTCACACTAGAACTGATTTTGATGCTGTTCAGGTTTTTGTCAGAAACCACAGCAAAACCTTCTTGCTGCACTAGCTCTTTGCCATTAACCCTTTGTCTGGGTCTGGCTATTGGGGCTTCTTTATTACTGGTGGCTTGTGTGTTTCTTTGGTCATCTGCTGGTACTGTTTCCATGTCCACTTTTGCTGCCAGAGCTTGTACAACTGCAGGTGATGGGCGCAACACTTTCCTTGTTCCATCCCTGGACATCACTGGCAGACTTCCTGTTCTTACCCTGTCAGATCCCTGGACTACAGTGGGATTAGACCTCATGACAGATGGATGTGACTGCACAGAGCTCTGGCTTTGTCTCTGAGGTGAATCTACCGATCTAAGAATAGGAGAAGATGCTGGTTTTGGGGGAGCTGGGGCTGCTAGTTTCTTTGTGGATACAGGTTTGGCCTCCTGTGTGTTTATGTGATGATGTCGCACAGTAGAGCGCTCCTCGGGAAGTGAAGATCTAGGAGCGGGTTTGTGCTCCTCTGGACCATCCACACTCATCTCTTTCCCCAAAAATTCAGGACTGTCCCTATGTTTTTGATTGACCTCTGCTATTATATGGTCCCATCGTGTGTGCCCTTGTACTCCATGTCTCTTCTGAGGAAATAGTGTTTCATAATCAGGAAGTGGTACAGAGTACTTTTGTCCTTGCTGCAGTGCATCTGGTTCAACGTAAGCTGGATTTGTTATCTCTCTTCCTCCACTCTGGATCCCATTTACAGGATAAGAAGGGGGCAACGGGGCTCTTCTCTTCATATCCATGGTGGGTGACGATCCCACAGAAGAAAGATTCTCTCTGCTGCCACTAGGAGAATTAGATGATTTGGGAATGTTTTGTGGAGCCAAGGAGGAATGCAGGCTGTAGAAAGTATCAGGGGAGTCAGATGGGACACTAAAAATGGTAGATTCAGATGTGGCTGGGGAAGGACACGGCTGACTGAAGGTTTGATTCTCAGTGGGGTCAGACTCCAGAGTTTGAGCCAATCTGCCAAGGAGTGAAAACAAAGGCCTAGAGGTCAGTGTGACCAGCAAATCACCCAGTGTTCCTTCCACCACTGTACAGCCCTTCACCAATTTAGCCCTTATCAGCAGGTCTGTCAACAAAAACTATTTAGCTTTGACTTTCTGAAACAGTGAAAATCACTTGGAGAACATGAGCTGATAAAACTAAGACACTGAAACGACTGCCAAGATAGAAAATCTGACTTTTTGCCAATGTTGTGATCCACTAAAAATGCCTACATATTACTTCACCGTGACTCGTTGTAGTTGAAATAGAAAAACACCCCAACAAAATAATTGAAGACACCCTTGGCTATCTACCACACATCTGTAAATTAAGCCATACTCTTAAAATTTCAAGACACTACACTACCAGTCATGAACAAAATTTCACAACCACACACCACTTACCATAGGGATGTAAACTGTCCACAACTAAAGCCAAAAATAAAGAAATATTTACACAAAACCAGCCACCTGCGATGTCCACACACAATGTAACACTGTCATCTGCTCACTCCTTATGAGCTCAGCCTCAAACCACAACCAGTTCTACAACATCTCAAACAAAAGCACGCCCAGATTCCCCTCAGTATAAACTGGTCAAACGGGCCCATCGACTGCTGGAAGCAATTCAAGGTTTCAGCAATTTAAGACAGTCACAAGACACAAAAAGGAGGAAGAAAGTTGTGGAATTAATATGTTTAAACTAGTGACCCATATGTAGTAGACATAGAGACTGCTGTAAAGTATTTCTCAGTCACAGTTTTTCTCAATAATAATACAGAGCAGAAGGCATGCAGACACAGACAGATGACAAATCAAAGAGAAACCAGATAATTCCTGGAAAAGACATTTTAACCTTAATGATGATTTCACCCACTTAAAGAATCATAATAAAGAATCAAAATAAATAAAAAATGACATATTTTACTAGTCATGGCTCTAAATCTCATAGTAGGTTAGAGTAATAAAGAAACACATTAATCAACACAATTTAAGTTCAACAACTTGAACATGGTCATCAAACCACCCTATGTTTCTTCCACTACTGGACAACATCTCACCACCTGAGCTCTCCTCAGCAGATCCGTCTACCACAGCCCACTGACATCTTAGTTATAGTTGTCCTCAATTATAATGCACAACTTGTACACATTTTCAAATCTATAGGCTTCCTGGGAATCACGGGAAGAAAAATAATTGCTTTGCATTTAAAGTGTCTGGTCTAATTTTATAAAAGAGAATGCAGAAAATATAACATATACATGTTCTCTGTAATGTGTGCCCTCAAGCTCCCGGGTAAGAAGGAAAAAACAAACATTCACAATAATGATTTTTCTTTGCAATTTGCATTACACCTATATTTCGGAAAAAATGCACACAATACCCATGTACAAGCAGTTGCTATGATTGATCTGTGCACATACACTACCAGTCAAAAGATTGGATGCACCTTCTCCTGCAGGGTTTTTTCTTTGCTTTATTATTTTCAACATTGTACATTAATACTTAAGACATCCAAACTGTGAAAGAACATGCATGGGAAAAAAAAACATTAAGTCAGAGCATGTTTGATATTTTAGATTGTTCCAAAGCAGCCACATTAAACTTTGACCACAGCTTTGTACACATGCCATTTTATCATCAGATTCACAAGGTAGTCATCTAGACCTGTTTTCAAATCACAGGGGAGTTAATTGGTGCCATTTCTTGTCTGTTTGGTGTGCCTTAGACCATCAGTTGCCTTGTGCAGAGGAAGGGAATCAATAGGCCTATTAGTGCCAATACAATTACTGTACAAATCCATATCACCATAAGAAATACTCAGTTAAGTAAAGAGAAAGACAGTCCATCATTATTTTAAGACATGAAGGTCAGTCAATCCAAAAAACAACAAAAACTCTGAATGTGTCCAAGTACAGTTCCCGAAACTATGAAACACTATCCAAGGTGCTGTAAATTGGTGTTTTCTGAGGCTGATAATTCTAAAAAACATATCCTCTGCAGCAGAGGTAGCTCTAGGTCTTCCTTTCCTTTCCTTAGATGGTCCTCATGAGCCAGTTTCATCATAGCATTTGATGACTTTGGTGACTGCAGTAGGGGACACATTCAAAATTCAATAGATGTTGTTTGGACTAACTGACCTTCATTTCTTAAAGTAATGATGGACTGCCTTTTCTCTTTACTTAAATGTTTCTTGCCATAATATGAATTTGTACAATAGTTGTAGTAGCACGAACAGTGCTACTGACTGGTGCGTTTGACCTCTGCACAAGCGATTGTCTAAAAACACAATAACAAGGGAACAAATTAAAAAAAAATTAATGGTAATTTGAAAACCACTTTGGATGACCATCTTGTGAATCTGATAAGAAAATGCCATGAGTGTCAAAAGCTATCATTAAATCTACAGTAAAATGTAGCTACTACCTAAAATATAAAACATTCTAGGTTGTTTTAACATTTTGTTTGTTTACTAAATAATTCCATACATGTTGTTTCATAGTTTGGATGTCTTCATTATTAATGTACATTGCTGAAAAAAATTAAAAATAAAGAAAAATCAATTTTTCTGACATACATGTGTAAAATGCAAGAAATAATGGCACTCTTTGTATATATTTAATGCGGCCACATCAGAAAAAGGCCTACCTCGGTTTCACTGCAGACACTTTGGCAGTACGGTTGAGGAACACCATGGCAGAGGGAATCGGAGGGTTACGACTGGACTTTTGATGATCAGCAGGGCTTTCATTACTGCTACGAGGAGAATCTGAACTGAGGGGAACATCCTCATATGGGTTGGTGGGTTTGTGGGCAATCGGTGGATCAGAATCCCCCAAATGACTGTGAGCGGCATGTGTGGGCAGCTCATCTTTTGTTTCTTGCTGTACCTCGTCTTTTTTTTCCTCCTTCTTTCTGATCATTCCAAAAAGAGAAGACAGTCTGTCACTCATGGAGGCTTCTTCCTGTCGTTTCTGCTCCTCAGCTTTCTGTGCCTGCTCCTGTTGCCTCTGCTCTTCTTGTCTGCGACGCTCCCCTTCCAGTTTCTCATTCTCAGCTTCTTCGAGCCTCCTGCGCTCTTCTTCTTGTTTTTTCCTCTCCTCTTCTTCCCTCTGCCTCTTTCTCCTGGCTTCATCTTCAAGGAAGCGTCTCCTCCTCTCCTGTTCCTCTCTGTACTTACGTTCCTCTTCCTCCTGTAGTCTCTTAACCTCTGCCTTTTGTATCTCCTCTTCCTCAAGCCTCTTGGCCTCTGCTAGACGCCTTAGTTCTGCCTGCCTTCTCTCCTCTTCCTCTTGATGGTGCTGTTGCTCCACCGTGACCCTATCTGTTGACTCACGGCTGTGGGAGGGAACAGGTACACTTCTGAAAGTGTCTGCAGCAGCATCAGAGGTTTGTTTATACACATCCTCCACAGAGCCCTGTCCAGAGCTGTTGAGACTGAGTGTAGACCCACTCTTGGTCTCTGCCTCCTCTGTGTACACATGGCTGCCATTAATGCAAAGGTTATTCAGGTCACTGGCACTTTGCTTGGGACGGCCAAGTAGAGAGAAAGGTCCTTGAGACCCCTTGCTGTCAGAGCTGCCTGTTCGCTTGTGTCCCAAGAATTTGAATTTCTTTTTACCTATGAGAAGGGACACAGTGAAGTATGATGTCATTGTTTACATGCAAAACATCATTATTTAACTTGTGCAAAAAAGAGCAGAGGAAAACCAGACAGGTAGCCCCAACAGACTACAGCAGCACTCTACTTACTGAATGGTTTAAAGTAAGCTACTATAATAACAGTTCCTAGTAGAAAAATATTATCTCCTTAGGTACAAAAAAGCAGGGTCAGAAATTGACTGACTTTATTATAAAGTGAATAATTGACACAACTGAACTGAATATGTAGGTCCAAGTAACAAATAAATCTGGGTCACTGACTATCACACTCAAAGTGATAAATAAGCAAATACAAAACTAAACACCAAACTAAACAGACAAGAACTAACTGGCTCAGAGCTCATTTTCTGATGCTGACTGATTTGTAAAACATCCCTTCTGATTTCATGGTTACCTTACCTTCGGGGGATTCTACATTCAGGCCAGATGAGCGGCTGCTACCAGGAGATGAATTCTTCTCAGGTAGTGTCCCCAGTGTAGACATGGACTGAGAGATGTTACGCTGCAAGTTTGACTTTGGTGCAAAAAGGGTTTTTAGCTTGGATTTCTTTTTCGCTCCAAGAGATTGATTGAGAGACACTGAATCTGGCTCTCTTTCACTGTCAGTCAAAACCTGGGTGGAGGGAACAATAGCTGAAGCAGAATCAGAGAAGCCATCGTTTTTCTTCCCACGGACTTTGTCCTTCAGCTTAGAGATGCGGGAACGCGTTTTATCCTGCATGGAAAGGTCAAACATGCTGGCTGACATGTTGTTTCTCATGAATTGGATATCCAGCAACACCTCGCCTCGTGCTTTGTCTTCCTTTCCTGTTTTGTCCACAAGTTTGAACCAGCTGTAGATGACAGGAAAAAATGAGTCATAAGTTTGAGGGAAATCCCAGAATCAAAATACATACAATAAAACAGACTGATTTAATCAGAAAGTGATGAAATGATTTAGAATTGTCCCCGTTCTTTTGAGTAGCCTGATGAAAAAAAAGCAGCCTGCATTGACTTAATGTGGATTAAGTATGATGGCAAATGAATCGCTGTGCACCAACAGCACGCATTTGCCACCTGTGGAAGAATTTTGAAAAATGGGTGTCATTTGGTGGCATCTAACGGACTTAAATGGTATGATTTTTATTTTTTTAGAATTTATATTACCTTAAGTTTGACGTGCAGAGTATCAAAAATTTTGAAAAATAATCTGTGCTAATCATTAATTTTAACATGTATGAAACTGTGACAGGCGTCACATTTTCATGAGAGCTGGACCTGTATTATGTGGCCTGATCTCTTTATAAACCTCTGTAGTATGCTGTCTGGCTTGTAACATGTTTAGCATAGTGTTGTGCTTGTGTTTTCGTTGCTGTGAAAAATTTTATAGTTTGTAGCTTGAGCACTTATTCAAACTCGCTGATTTCTTTGGTGATGATTTAATTACAAATATTTGGAAAAAATGTCCAAACCTAAGTGCCCCGAGCAGATGCGGGAATTAAAAATAACTAGAAAATGTCCAATATCTGAATAGATTGCATGGGGTTGCTAACTCAAAATTGCTGAACTTGCTGAAAAAGTTCAAGAGTAAAATTTATTGAGATTTGAAGTTTTATGAAATGTTATACTAAACTATACATCCATCCATTTTCTACCCCTTAATCTTCGCAAGGGTGGGGGTGGGAGGTGCTGGAGCCTATCCCATTCAGTGGAGAAGTAATCAAAGGATCAAAGGGGCATCCAAGGATTGAAGAAACATCAAAGTGTCAAGACAACAACAGTGCAGTGTTGGCATGGTAACCACAGGGCATGACACTGTAGTTGCGAACATTCGGTTGAGTTCTCCATTCATTTCCTATGGGATAAAATTTGTGGAAAAAAACCTAAATTATTTCAAATCTACAAGAGATAGACTTATGAAAAGTAATAGCCGACATATCCCAAAAGAGCTTGATGTTATTGTGTTTGAATGGTATGAATCGGGCAAAAACTGTGGGAGGAGATGCAGTCCAAAAACGTACGGAATAATAATAAATAAAGAAGGAGAAAAACAATAGTGGGATTCCCTAGCAATCCTACTAACAATATCGCATGTATATGGTAAGTTTTTTTTTTTTTTTTTTTTTTAAATTCAGTAGTCTCAGTTTTATTTTCATTCTGTCTACCATATTTTCCGGATGAAATGTCGCTCTGGTATGTTAGTCACGTGAGCCAAAAAATGCATAATGAAGAAAAAAAAAAAAAAGCGTTTATTAGACGCTCTGCAGAGCATGTTGCATCTGTCCGCGCTGCCGCAGGTGCGCGCCTGAGCTGCACTGCGGCTCGTCTCCTCTAGCGGCTGTCAATGTGACAAGCACCCTATAGTCGAATTTATTCATAATATAAGTCACTCCGATGTATTTGTCGCTCCCCTCGCCAGACTATGCAAAAAAACGTGACTTTTAATCAGGAAAATACAGTACATATCTTGTATACAGTCCATTTCAGATTTAAAGTTGAACTGCCTGACAACTTCTAAATCACACTTTGTTACACTGTACACACCACTGTCCATCTGAAAATACAGAAATAAACAGGATGGCCACACAACATTGCTTACCTATGATCAGAGGGCAGAGGTTGACATTGTAAACATCAGGGGCTTAGCCCAGACAGGCATTTGGAATATGCTTTAAGAATTACAAAAATATATCTGTTATTATTATGATGACCTAATTAATGGGTTCTATTTAATTATTTTGTCCATTAATGCAAAGATAGGTCTTTCCCTTGATTGACCTACTGAATTCAGCAGCAGTTGAGGAAGATATGAAAATTTGCATAAATTTCTTTTTGAATTCTGCATGTTAATAAATAGTATTTCTTGCATATTAATGCAATTCCTTTCTGCTTTATGGAAAAGAACAGTAAAGTTATATAATAGGTATGACCAAGCTGGGCTTACGTCACCTTGACATGAAGATGCAGCACACTTTTAAATGAGCCTGACTGAGCCTTTATCATTATGCTTCAACATAGTGGCATATAAGTGTTCAATTCTCATTTATATGCCACTATGTTGAAGCATAATGATAAACATTATCTCAGTAGTATAACATGTTAGCCTTGTCTGCATAAAAACATGGACTGAAACGGGTGTAGTGCAATTCAGACTGTCTTACCTACTGTAAGTCAAGTGAATAGGGAATGGGACAGAAGAGCTGCCATGGCATCTCACCTGGTCACTAATTATGTATAAAATCAGCCTGTTGTAATAAATTTGAGCCACATGCAACTATAACACAGGCCTATAGGCTAAAATGTGTATGTACGGTAGTAATAAAACTTTGTCTTTTGATGCTGTCTAACTTTAGAATTTCTTGTGTTAGTGGTGTTGCACACACCAACGTTATGGTCCGAAAGAAATGAATTATTCATAAACTCAGGCCTTAGTCACTGGTTTGTATTACATCTGTCAGCCTTGGCCACTAAAAAATAGGCTAAACAGCGAAGCCACTAGCAGCATTAGCCAAGTCACATTAGGCAGCGATAATCGTGATAAAAGTGACACGAGTTGCTGATTTTGTAACATCTGTCAATAAATACCCACCCACCAAAGATACAATGAATCCAACTCCTAAGTGGGTAGTCTGAATGATCAGGAGTCGTACGAGCACTCTTTGCATGTGTACCACACAGTGGGCAATGACACGGGCTGTTCAATGAGGCCAATGTGGAAGTAACTAAGTTGTAATATTGCTGCTTGGCCGCTGGGGAACCGTTCATCCAGCTCCAAGAAGCTTTTTTTCCCCATAAAGATGTACTGGACTTCTATCTGAAAATACGAAACAAATAAATTTTTGTCATGAGTCCTTATGGTCTCAAACATTTTATTTGGAACCTCTAATAAGTACAGTGGTACCTTGCATAAAGAACTTTTCTCACAATGAAAAATTTGTATACCGAAGAAAAAAAACTGCTAAACATGTCCCTCGAAAAACAAAAATTAATCAGTTAACGAACAGTCACTTCTAGGTCTTGGCGAAGCTAACAGCCATTAGCCAAGCTAACGCAGGCTAATGGCTCTTAGCCATTAGCCTGTAGTCACTTCCGGGTCTCGGACGTGAAAGACCTGGAAGCTAACAGCCGTTAGCCAAGCTAACAGAGGCTAGTGGCTAACTGCCGTTAGCTTGTGTTATGGACAGGCTGAAGCCATCGGGCAGCGGCGCGGGCATCGGGAATCGGGCAGCGGCTAACAGCTAGCGCCCGATGAGCTAGCGTCCGGTGAGGCTAGCAGCTAACAGCTGTTAGCTTGTGTTATGGACAGGCTGAAGCCATCGGGCAGCGGAGCAATGACTGGAGCGGAACTGATGTGCTGCGGTTGTCCCGCTGCAGGGGGATGACGCCCCCGGCTGGGATACTGTGCTCCAGTCTTCACAGCACGGTAGGGAAGGGAGCACGGCTGACAGGCACCGACCTGTGATCTCCCTGTGGACCCGCACACCTGGATCCATCCGCACAGCGGCCCGACCTCTGCCGTCTTCACGCCACTGGAGCCCGAAGCCGGAACGGGAGGTTCCGGGGCTTTTCTGTCGCAGCTGGTGCCGGAGACAAAACAACAGACGGGGACAGACATCCGAACTACCGCTGGAGTGTTCAGAAAGTGTTACACCAGACCAGGGGGCGCTTTGAGTGGGTTAAATGAAAAACACACGCTGCGGTGAGCTTCCCTGGTGCCTACCAACTCCCTCCGTCGTGTGAATCCGACTTTAGTGTCTGTAAATCGGCCACTTTCCCTGTCTGTTCCCAGCGCGGAAGCTAGCTTAATTGGTTTTACATGTATTCCTACGGAAAAGGTCCATTCGCATAACAAAAAATTCACATACAGAACGTGACGGTTTTATGCTACTTGATGTATAAAGTAAAATGTATTATTAAAAGTATTTATCACTGCTTCTGAAAAACAATGTACGGCCATGACTTTTTATCTGATTCTTTTGTCAAGAACCAGGAAACTGTATGATTTCAGAAAGGCTGAGGCCAAACCAAAGTCTCTCAGAAGTAAACTCTTACCTGTAATTTCTCCTATTTTCTCCAACGTGCCATTTTGTGACCAGTGTATGTCATCTATGCCGTCAAAGAAGCAGGCAGCACCCTGGTTGCACCAAAACGGTGTGTACACTTCAGGTCTGAGGTGAGGAAAGGTGCAGTTTCCCAGTTGAAACAGCTCGTACCACTCCATGGTGTAGTTGGTCCTGGTCTCTGCACTGCTGAAGCCAATAGCATCATGCATGATATGCTGTGAACAAATAAACATTGATTCAAGTCTATAACAGGCATCGGGCTTAATCGGAATAAAATCAACTGCACTTTGTCCTCATAAATTCACTGCAAACATTCATTCACATGTACTACCTCTGTGCAATACAATTAAGCTAGCACATGTGATTTCAGAAGGATTCATGTACTTACTGCTTTCCCAAGCACATCTCCGTACTTAAATTCCCACACAGGTGCTTGTAGTCGATAAACTGATAGGACATCGCTGTCTCTCATGTAGGGTATCCGTCCATCTGGGTCTCCCGTGGGGCAGAAAGGGTACAGGGCTTCACAGTAAGAGTCCACGTCAGGTCGCCGGTCAAAGCGTCTGTTGGTTACATGGGAGATTCACTACAACCACCTACAGGCATTTACACCACACTGAGCTTATTTTCCACTTAAGTTTCAGTGACATCGGCATAGAGTCACCGAACTTGAACCAAAGGGTGACCAGGACTGGTAAGGAGGCTGAGGACTATCACTTTCATTCACCAGTATTATTACTACCAAACACTGTCAAAATTTCACCAGTACATGTTTCTAAATTAAGCTATGTTTTATACTTGACTCAAATAACAAAATGTCAATGATAAAAGATGGAGCACACAACGTAGCAAAGTGGCTTTAGTACCAACTGTGGCTCCAGTCCCTCGTATGACTAGACCGTATGTGTGCAAGCAATGGTAAAGCCATAGTAAAACTATAAGAAATGACCAAAAATTTGATATGGCCGCATGCATTTTAAATTTGTATTTAATTAAATAAATCTTATATGTCAACAGATTACATAATTGTTCATAAATTAAGCATACTATATTTTTTCCCTGAAGTCCACTACTGATTCACATTCCAACAAAGTATTTTATTTCTTACTATAAAATTTAATACAAGTGGAGAAAATAAAACCGAGCATGCAAATATAAACTCTTGTAGTTTTTCCATAATGTAGAAACAAAAAATATGTGAAGAAATGTGTTATCATTGACTCCATAATTACTGACACAAAGCATTTATAGCTAACGTATTGATAACGTATATGTATATAGGATACAGGGATGTTTAGGGTTGTCTCGTGTGAGTATTTCCAGCTCTGGTCTCCTTTGAAAGTTAACAACTGTATTAATGTAATGGTATTTTTGCACAAAACTCAAACATTAATTCTTCGCGCCGGAATTAAATGTTCAACAGTATTATTTTGTCGAAAAGTTTAGAAAGCCAAAGATCCGACATCACTTGAACGCAGCAGCAATGTACAGTAAAGTTGTCAGTTTCGCTCAATTACATATTTGCTCTTGATTAAAAGAGCAGAAGGAAAAATGCACCATTCTGTAATAAACTGGCTCAGCCTCTCGTTAACTGTCATAGTCTGTATATTTAATTTTTCACATGACATGAGTGGAAACAGCGTGGACGTTGTGTTCAAGTTCGTACCTGTAGGGAACGGGCCAGTCCTGCTGTCGGCGCTCATTATTCCTGCATTGTGCAAAAACATTAAAACACAGGAAGAAATTTAGACACAAAACCGTGGTCTGAGTCATGTTAAAGTCTCGAAATCAGCCTGAAAGCACAATCTAACGCATCAGCCTCCCCATCGTCCTCCTCATCGGAAATCACTTCCTCATTGCTGGTCACGTGGTTTTGTTGATGATTAGTTTGACTCACATGACCAGAAAAAAAGGTGTGACGGTAATCGGTAAAAAAAAAAAAAAAAATCCTCAAGATCAGACCGTTTTAGTTTCTATACACAAATAAAGACCTCGGATGAGATGTAAAATTATTTCAAATACGTCAACTTGTTCATAATTTTAATTTTGATTAAATCATTTTCATTAATGTTTTCTTTGGTGAAATGAAAATATTCATAGACATAGAAGATACGAAAAACAAAGTGTAGCTGCACTGTTTTATTGCATTTTATCATATTTATTATCCATTGTTATGTTGATATTCTGCTTACATTTATGAAGAAAATGAACAAATATTCATGACAGTGAACAAAAAGGGAGCAAAATGAAAAACATTAGGCAAGACTATTAACAAAATTAACATTACAAGCAAGCATTAACAAGCAACAAAATGAGCCAAATTGAATAAAGTAATTGAGGAACTGGACAAAAATGAACAAAATGAGTAACAAAATAGAAAAAAAAAACAAAATAATCAAGAAAAGGGGCAAAGATGAACAGTATATCGACAAAAAAATCCAAAAATAAACTAAATAATCAAGTACATTTGGAAAAATTGAACAAAATAAACAAAATTTAGAAAAATGAACAGAATAAGCGACAAAAATGAACTGAATAAGCACTAAAAAAAATTCCAATGATGAAATGTATAGATTTATCAAAAAATAAACTACAACGAAGAAAATAGTTATTATTCGTATAAAACAGGGTATAAGGCACCGAAAACTCAGATGACATCTAAGTTGATAAACTAGTGAAAAGAATCTAAACTGTGACAAAGATGACAAAGGCCACAGAGAAGCTGCAGTGAACACCAGGTGGCGCTGCAGCCCTGTCACACGCCTCATCGGTCGGCCTGTCTGGTTCCTGAACAGCAGAAGAAGAGGCCTCTGCGCTGACAGGCCACCATGCTCACCGTGGTGCACCGCTGTGGACGGAATGTGGTGACTTTCAGGACCTTACAGGCTGTTAACAGGGCTTATTATTCCACACAGATGGCTAAACGCGTGGCCGTGGTGCTGGCGGGATGTGGGGTTTATGACGGCAGTGAAATCCACGAAGCTTCCGCTGTTTTGGTTCATCTTAGCAGAGGAGGAGCGAGTGTAAGTTTAAAACACATTCATACTGTGTGTCGCTTGTGTTTTAAGTGTGTGGGAGAAGTGGCCTGTGGGTTTATTTTTAGTAGTTATAAAGTGTGACCGAGTGTAATGTCACATAGTTTTGTCGTTTTGCATACATGCGTCAGTGAGCTTAAAGTTAAACTGTAAACTGTCAGTCACAGTCACTGAAGCAACCTTTTCAAATTGGGGGTCCCGACCCCCACAGGGGGACGTAAGATAATTTCAGGGGGTCGCCAGATCGTTGTGAAAAATATACATTTACAAAATTAATTCTGGATTTTGCTGAAATTGATTTTTAGTTTTACTTGTTTTCCGTTTCAGTGTTTGTCTTTGGAGTCATGAATCAAAAAGTTTGAGAACCACTGCATTAAAGGACCATGCACAGCACAGGGGCGGTTAAAGGTCTCCTATCTTGACATTTAAAGTTACATCTGTATGGCGTATGTGTCTATTAAAGACTTCTGGGAGGATTTTGACAAAGTAAAGTGTGTTTTGAATTTTGAATTTTCCGTGATATTTCTAAGGACATCTTTGAATCTACGTCCGTAATGACTGGGGAGGTACATAGAGGCCAATAAGTAATTTAAAGTTGTAATACTGCCACTGGGGAGAGGCCGATGCAGAACTAATTTAAAGTTGCTATACCAACGCTGGGGCATTGTCACTGGGCACCAAGAAGCCCTGACCCTCTAGTAACCAACTCTCCAGATCATAGATAGTGTATATTACTGGACAAAGTTACTGTGATGTCACCCATTAGTTTCTGAAGGACTGTTTTAAGGCCAATCGAGTTGTCACTTCCTGGACGGCATCTTGGAGTCACAAACAGGATGTAACTATATTTGGACGAACGGCAGTGTGGCTTACGAAGCGGTCATGCCAGGGGACTCATGGGAGAACTAACATTAGCCGCTATCTTACTGATGCGGTAAAACTTCACCACGCAGTGTCAAACAAAGTCATATCACAGTGTT